>MU721990.1:84502-123203 GCA_026770625.1 Nicotiana glauca
TGTTTAGCTTCAGTATTTCTGTTGTTTTGGTGTATATATGTATATAGAACTGTACAGGTTGATTAGGTAGTCCTGTCTAGCCTCGTCACTACTTCGCCGGGGTTAGGCCAGGCACTTACTAGCACATGGGGTCGGTTGTGCTGATACTACACTCTGTGCATTTTTTTGTGCACAGATCAAGGAGCGGATTTCGGACAGCGGCAGTAGGATATTTATTCCAGGAGTTATCATCAGCCCGGGGACTCTTCGAGGTAGCCTAGCTGGCGTTCGCATGCCGAAGTCCCTTTCCTTTATTTCAGTTTGTTTTCATTGTTCCAAAACAGACTTATGTATTTTTATTCATTTAGATTGGTTATAGTATTCTATAGTAGTCTGTGAACTAGTGACACCAGGTTTTGGGGTAGTGATGTGTTTTGAAATTCCGCATTCTTATATTATCTTATTAAACTTAAAAGTCTTTCGCATTTATTAATTGTTGACAGTATATTTTATTGGTGATGTTGATAGAGAATGTGTAATGTTTGGCTGGCCTAGCTCCGTTAGTAGGCGCCATCACGACGCCCGATAGTGGGATAAATTCGGGTCGTGACATCGTGACCGTTGATTAGATTGATCAACGGTCTGGATTAAAGGAGGCTTGGGTCGGGTAGTTAATTGGGTTAAGGGTATGGAATTGGGCCAGCCCGGTTGGGATTCGAATTGGGTCAATTAGGGGTTAAAATTAAAATGTAAAAGAGGCTGTAATTGAAATAAAATGAGGCTAAATATTAAATAGCCAGTTTTCTCTTTTTATTTTATAAAAAATAGTAAAAATGATTTTAAAATAAACTAAAAGTATCGAACCAATTAATAATATATAAATATTAATTAAAAATATTCAAACCAATTTTACAATTATAGAAATGCTATTAATCTTACCATAGGCTAAAATTGCAATTGTATGCAATTTAGCTTTAAAAATACTAGATAAATTTGTAAAAATATCCAAAAATAACCTTAACTATATTTTGGTATAAATATGAGAGTAAAATAAATTATTCACTAAAATTGATAGTTTTGGGAATAATTATTGATTTTTGTACTGTTGAAAATGGATAATAAATTGGTTTTAAAATATTTAAAAATTAGAAAAAATACCAAAAACATTGGACATGCTTATATGTGCATATACATGTTATTTTGAAAGCATTTTGTGTATAAAATACATAAGAAAAAATTGGGTTTCAACAGTTGCCCTTCTTTACGCGGGAAGGATGAAAGAGTTGTCAGGTAGAGATATGATGGCCAATTTGACCGAACGAAACAATTTGAAGAATATTGACCGAGCTCTGGTTCCTGAGATGCCTACATATCACTGGTCTTATAGGAAGCTATATGTAGTTCGTGATCCATCGGCGGAATATGCCGATGGAGATTTTCGAAAAACGGACGCGATATTCCGGTTGGGAAGGACGGTCAAATTCAAGTAGGCTACGGGAACTGGAGCAGGATCGCTCCTGCTGAGATGGTTGTTACTAGCCGGTTTACCTGCAAATGGGCAATGCAAACTTATATTGCGCATAAATGTAAACGTGATGCAAGTTCCATTGGACTATGAATGTTGTCCTTGGACGATTAGGATGACATCCTCGGACCATGATGTCCTGGGCCACGAGCGTATAATAAAGGATTCGCAGGCTATGAAATGATGTTCTCAGGCTATGAGATTGATACCTCCAAACTATGATGCCTTTAAGTAATGATATGCAAAAGATAAAATGGGGTCCTCAGGCCGTGGCATGGCGTTCTTGGGCTATGAAAACGGTGCCTCTGAACAATGACGCCTTCGGACAATTTGGCAATCTTTCAGCCCATGTGTAAGGCCCTATGAAATCCCTACTCAAAAACCTGGATCCCCTGGTGCCAAGTTAGGTTTATCTGTTAGAAATTAGTAAACCACGGCGCGAACCTTTTTGGATCGAATAATGCATTAAAAAGTCAAGAATAAGTTTCCAAAAAAAATGCAAGAAATACGGTCCAGAATGCGGTCGCATAATAGAAATGCGGACCGCATATCTGCCGCAGAGTGAGGCAGAATGTTGGTCAAAATTGAAGTCAGTTATGCGGTCGAAATGCGGCCGCATAATTGAAATGCGGTCCGCATAGTCGTCGCATTTTCTCCTGTGAATTTTATGAGTGTCAGTTCTGCGGTGCACTTTGCGACCGCAGAACGTGAATGCGGACCGCATTATTACCGCAGACTGAGTCAAAACGTATGGTTTTTGGGAGGCATTTTGCGGTCCATTATGCGGACCGCATGTTCATTCTGCGATCGCATTCACTTGGGGCTCCAATTTTCTAATTTTTAACCCGACATCCCTATCAATATATTCGACATTATGACTCATTCTAAGCCTATTTTCTGAGATTGTTAGAGAGAGAAAGAGGGTCTTAGAGGTGGAAAGTGTCCCCCCATCAAATTGTCCTTGATATCTTGCTATATCCTTGAAGCTAATCAAGTGAAGGCTCCTGAATCTTCATCCCAAGAGGTAAGGCTCCATCACCTCAGCTCATATTTGTATACTTAGCCATATGGGGTCATTAGGGAAGTAATTCATGGGTATGAGAATGAATCTCTTGCATGCAGACCACCATAGAGTATTGGAAAGTAGTAAAATTAAAAAGGAGGCAATTGTGGGTATAAAATGACAGAAATTCCTTACAAAAAGGGGCTAAGATCACAATGCACCTTTAGTGTTTGACGATATGCTCGAACCAAGCTAGAACTTCAGTTTTGTCTCTAATTCTCAATTTAATTTGAAATTCCTTGCCCAATAGATCGAAGCGCTAAGAGTTTAGAAAATTTGTAAAAGAGTAAGGAACAACTTTATTGAGGTATGTATGTCTAAAACCCCTTTTTATTAGAAATTGAGCTCCGTTTTCATTGCGAAGGTATGGTAAGAGTTAAATTGGCTAGAGCATTGATTGTCATTATACATTAATTGAATTGCATATAACTATACATATTCGTGAAGGATGTGCCTCAAGGTGAATAATGCACAAATCTTGATAATTAGAGAATGATGAAAAGCATAATTATGTGTTGAATTACTTGGGCTATAAGCCGACATTGAAATAAAGAACTATTCATGCTAGCTATGTGCTCATTTATCTGTGATTTGTAACTTGAATTATCCTTGATATGTGTGGGATAGATATCTGAATGTGTTGACTTATGAGAATTGAGTAATACCTCCAATAAGGTGACCTAGCCGGTCAGGTCGTGATCGAACACCATGCCGCACACATGGTTGTGCCGATATTGGATTCCGGATAAGAGAAATGAAATATTGATTGTGAGTAATACCTCCAATGAGGTGACCTAGCCGGTCGGGTCGTGATCGGACTCCGCTCGAGATGGAGGTGGTGATGAGAAAAGTGGTAAACACGTGACAGAATTGCCCTAATCTGTGTCGTGGAAATTGTATGAAGAATTTTATAAATTGCTTCTTTGATTTTGCCCGTATTAATTTCTTGTATCTATTTGATAGTTCTTTCTAGTAAAATGGTGTTCAGTTATACAAACCAGTACAATTCAAATGTACTGACGTCCCTTTTGCTGGGGGCGCTACATTCGTGTTATGTTTGTAGGTGGCTCCATAGCGGACAGTGCCGACCGTGTGTAGCGGAGCGTTCATCTACTCAAAGTCTCGGTGAGCCCCTTATTCTTCCATGGGTCTATATGGCGTATCTTTTGTTATTACAACTTTTCACTTTTGAGGTATAGCCGGGGCCTTGTTGCCGGCATAGTCATGCTTATCTGTTGTATCCTTAGAGGCTCCAAAGACACTAGTGTGTGTTATGTACAGGTTTCAGGGAGTCTACTATATGTATATGTTGTAATCCTAAACTTGTGATCTCCTTAAGCCGTAACTCTAATAGAATCTATGATGAACGGTAAATTTTTATGATATGAAATGAACCAGTAATGTGGTATACACCATGTATTATCGTTTAAATTAATCAAAGGCATGAGTTTCCACATTCATATTGAGTTGCGGTAGAAAGTGTTCGATAAGGCTTGCTCAGTCGGATTCACTTGATTGAGCGCCGGTCGCGCCTCCCGAGGTTGGGGCGTGACACCATGAAATGTAGACGGTGGTGATCTTTCAGCCGATGCAAGACCTAAATAAAATGGTGGCGGTATTTCAGAAGATACAGGATTTAAGTGGCGATATTTCAGCCGATGCAAGATGTAAATGAAGTGGCACTATTTTAGCCGTGCAAGAAATGTAAATAAAATGGCGATCTTTTAGCCGATGCAGGATTAAAATGAAGTGGTGATATTTCAGCCGTGCAAGAGATGTAAATAAAATGGCGATATTTTAGCCATGCATATGGAGGTAGATCTTAACCTCGAAAGGCAGAAAGGTAGCCTTATGCTTTGTAGAAAAATACAGATGGAGGTAGAGCTTAACCGCAGAAGGCAGAAAGGTAGCCTTATGCAATGCAGAAAAATACATATGGAGGTAGAGCTTAACCTCGGAAGGCAGAAAGGTAGCCTTATACAATGCAGAAATGCAAGTGGAGACAGAGCTTAATCTCGGGAGGGAAAAAGGTAGCCATATGCAATGCAGAAAAATAAAAGGCGAACAGTAGTAAAATCTCTTAGCTGATGGCTTAATAGCTGATAGTTGATAGCTGATTGGGATATTGTGGTTGCTGGGGATATTGTGCACGGATAGCAAATACGAATAGGTGATGGTTCTAAGGGTCGTATTCCCGAAGAGTATGAGTGTGTAAATGCATTTGGTGGTTTGCAACTTGGGTGCCTGCATCCAAAGAAAAATCGTGAGTTTTGTAGAGGGGGAAGGTAGTTTGTATCCCCGTGAACTTTGCTTGTCCTTCTTGTCTCTGTTTTCAGTGATGTTGTGTACCATCGGGGTAGCTTCACTAAACAAAGCAATCTTGATAATAGACAGGCATGACTTAGTAAAAATGTAACATAAATACATGATTAAAAAATAGTTTTCTTTAGATGAACCAGCGACTGTGACACGGTTCAAGACATTGCAACCTCTCTTGCTCCAAAATTTTGAGGGTCCTCCTCAAAATTCTGCCCCAGTTTATAGGTTGATACTTCTGACGGCTGCTTGTGATGATCGGCTGAAGTTACTTCGGAATTTTGAGGGTCCTCCTCAAAATTCTGCCCCAGTTTATAGGTTGATACTTCTGACGGCTGCTTGTGATGATCGGCTGAAGTTACTTCGGAATTTTGAGGGTCCTCCTCAAAATTCTGCCCCAGTTTATAGGTTGATACTTCTGACGGCTGCTTGTGATGATCGGCTGAAGTTACTTCGGAATTTTGAGGGTCCTCCTCAAAATTCTGCCCCAGTTTATAGGTTGATACTTCTGACGGCTGCTTGTGATGATCGGCTGAAGTTACTTCGGAATTTTGAGGGTCCTCCTCAAAATTCTGCCCCAGTTTATAGGTTGATACTTCTGACGGCTGCTTGTGATGATCGGCTGAAGTTACTTCGGAATTTTGAGGGTCCTCCTCAAAATTCTGCCCCAGTTTCCAATTGTGGGTGGAAATGAAAATTTTATTAAATTGTGACCGAACCCATAAGGCTGCCTACATATCCCCTCTTAAACAAGAATAAGGCCAGACGTAGTTCAAATTACATCATATAACGAAATCGTAAATGCTACACATAGTATCGCTTGACTGCATCTGAATTGATTTGGTTTTGGCCAAACTTCTTCCATTTCTGCAAGTATGAGGGTTCCTCCTGTTAGAACCCGATAAAACATGTACAGACATTGCCAATTGGGAGAGAACTTCCCTTTGTCTTCATCATGATGCGGGAAAATCTTTTTTAACACTAGCTTCCCTGGTGTGAACTGTCCTGGTCTGACTTTCTTGGTGAAGGATCTGGTCACTCTTTTTGATAAAGCTGACCATGACACACTGCATTCATTCTTCTACCATCTCTAAGGGATAACTGTTCGTAGCGAGACTTTACCCATTCTGCATCGTTGAGTTCTGCTTCTTGTATGATTCTCAAGGAGGGAATTTCTACTTTGGCGGGAATGACCGCTTCTTTACCTAAACCAACATATAGGGGGTTTCACCAGTTGATGTGCAGACTGTGGTTCGATACCCCAATAAAGCAAATGATAGCTTCTCATGCCACTGCTTATGATTTTCTATCATCTTCATTAGTATCTTCTTAATATTCTTATTGGCAGCCTCTACAGCTCCGTTCATCTGAGATCTGTAGGCTGTGGAATTCTTCTATTTGATCTTGAAGGTTTTACACATAGCTTTCATCAAATCACTGTTGAGGTTGGAGCCATTGTCAGTAATGATTGATTCTGGAATTCTGAATCGGCAAACGATACGGCCACAGACAAAGTCTTCCACGACCTTCTTGGTCACTGCTCGGTAAGATGCTGCTTCAACCCATTTGGTGAAATTGTCAATTGCTACTAGGATAAACCAGTGTCTGTTTGATGTGGCAGGTTCGACTGGTCCAATAACATCCATTCCTAAAGCGGCGAACAACCATGGTGAGCTTGTTGCATTAAGCTCGCTCGGAGGCACTTTTATCATGTCTGCAGGAACTTTTGGACATATTGGATACAGTCTGTTTCCATAGTCATCCAAAAATAACCTGCCCGGAGTATCTTCTTGGCTAAGATAAAATCATTCATGTGTGGACCGCAGGTCCCGGCATGAATTTCCTCTAGCAGTTTAGATGCTTCCTTCGCATCAACACACCTTAGCAAACCCAAATCCAGAGTTCTCCTATACATGATTCCTCCGCTGTGGAAGAAATTGTTGGACAATCTTCGAAGGGTGCATTTCAAAGTAGCATTTGCAAGCTCTGGATATTCTCTTTTGGCTAAAAATTCCCTAATGTCATGAAACCAAGGCTTTCCATCTGCTTCTTCCTCGACATGAGCACAGTAGGCTGGCTGATCATGAATCTTTACTGGAATAGGGTCTATGAAGTTCTTATCTGGATGCTGAATCATAGATGATAGGGTGGCTAGTGCGTCGGCAAACACATTCTGGACTTTGGTAACATGCCGGAATTCTGTCTTTGTGAACCTCTTCCTCAATTCCTGTACATAATGCAGGTATGAGAGTATCTTGGAGTTCTTGGTTGCCCATTCTTCTTGGACCTGATGTATAAGTAAGTTTGAATCTCCAATCACTAGCAACTCTTGGATGTTCATGTCAACGGCCATCTTGAGCCCTAAGATGCAGGCTTTGTACTAGGTCATGTTGTTGGTGCAGGGGAACCTGAGCTTGCAGGATACCGGATAATGCTGTCCAGTTTCTGATATTAGGACTGCTTCTATGCCAACTCCTTTGAAATTTGCGGCTCTATCAAAAAACATCCTCCAACCTTCATAGGATTCTACAATGTCTTCTCCTACAAATGATACCTCCTCATCCGGAAAATACATCTTTAAGAGCTTGTATTCTCCATCCACAGGGTTTTTTCGCAAGGTGATCTGCTAATGCCTGTCCTTTGATTGCAATCTGAGATACGTAGACAATATCGAACTCACTTAGCAGGATTTGCCACTTGGCTAGCTTGCTAGTGGGATTTGCCTATGAAAGATGTACTTTAATGGGTCCATTCTTGATATGAGATACGTGGTGTAAGCACAGAAATAATGCCTCAATTTCTGTGCTACCCAAGTCAGGGCACAATAGGTGCGTTCCAACAGAGAATACCGGGCCTCATACGGGGTGAACTTCTTGCTGAGGTAATAGATGGTCTGCTCTTTTCTCCCTGTTTCATCATGCTGCCCAGAACACAACCAAATGCTCTATCTAGTACCGCACGGTAGAGTAACAGGGGTCTACAGGGTTCGGGTGGGACCAAAATTGGCGGTGTTGACAAGTACTCCTTGATTCTATCGAAGGCCTTTTGGCAGTCATCTGTCCATTTGGTAGCGGCGTCCTTCTTCAACATCTTAAAGATTGGCTCACAGGTGATGGTAGACTATGCTATGAACCGGCTGATGTATTTAAGTCTCCCCAAGAAACTCATTACTTCTTTCTTATTCTTTGGCGGTGGAAATTCTTAAATAGCTTTGACCTTTGATGGATCCAATTCTATCCCTCGGCGACTTACAATGAACACAAGCAATTTCCCAGCTTGAACCCCGAATGCACATTTTGCGGGATTCAATTTCAGGTTGTATCTTCTCAGTCTATTGAAGAATTTCCTTAAATCTTCGATGTGATCAGTGGCTTTCTTGGACTTAATGATGACGTCGTCTACATACACTTAGATCTCCTTGTGTATCATGTCATGGAAAATGGTAGACATGGCCCTCATGTAGGTGGCCCCAACATTCTTTAACCTAAACGACATCATCTTGTAATAATACATCCCCTACGGTGGAATGAAGGCCATTTTCTCAGCATCTTATTCATCCATCCATATCTGATGGTACCCAGCAAAACAATTGACGAATGACTGCAGCTCATGCTTGGTGCAGTTGTCAATCAAGATGTGTATATTTGGCAAAGGGAAGTCATCTTTGGGACTGGCCCGGTTGAGATCACGGTAATCGACACAGACTCTAACCTTCCTATCCTTCTTCAGCAATGTCACGATGTTGGCTAACCACGTTGGATACTCCACTATCCTAAGAACCTTAGCTTTGACTTGCTTAGTGACTTGTTTCTTGGTTTTCAAACACATATCTGGCTTGAACTTTCTGAGCTTCTGCTTCACTGGCGGACAGGCCGGATCAATCTGCAACTTGTGAGCCACAATGGATGTGCTTAGACCAGTCATGTCGTCATATGACTAGGAAAATATGTCTTCATACTCTCTTAGGAACTCTGTATATTCTTTCTTTTCTGATGGTGACAAATGGACGCTGATTCGTGTTTTTTGATATTTTCTGCATCTCCCAGGTTGACAATCTTAGTCTCGTCCAAGATGGACTTATGCCTATTTTTGAAATTCTCAACTTCCTTAACAATCTCTTCCGGTATATCGTCTTCCTTTGAATCAATGCATGTTTGTTGCGTTGTCTCGTTGTATGTCATAGTCATTGGTTCATCAAGATAAGTAATGTAATGTTGTTTGAGTAAAGTAATGAAAAATAATAAGCGTGAGATTTATAAGAAACTAAAATACTTTAATAAATTCCATAAATGTTTTGAACATCAGAGCTCTTTCTTGCAAAAAAAAAAATGTGAAAGGAAAATAAACTAGTAAAACAAAATAGTGCGTGGTGCTTTGTTCAGCCTTGCTACCCCGAAGCGTGCCGGGCTCTGGTGTTTCTAATGGTCCAGTTATCGAGGCGCGCTCCTTTGTTTACGGCCTGTATGGAAGGGCCTTCCTCCCCCTCCTCCTCAAAAATGACACAGCAGTCCATATTATCATCTTCCAAGAACAAGTTCCTCATTGCTGCTAATGTTTCCTCTTCTTCTGACCCATAGATGATTTTGGCCGGTTCGAAAGTCTGCTTCAGATGGGGTATCGGCTGCTTCAATGGATAGTAAGGACCGTGCCAGGGTGATAACCATTCCTTGAATTCTTTCCAGGTATACTCATATCCCAATCCGAAGGTGGTGCCGTGCTTCTTGAGCTTGATGGGCTTAGTGATTCCCTGGAGATCCTTGCCGAATCCTTTGCCAGGCTCATACCCGCTCCAATTTAGTATTCTTTCGATTTTGTTATCCCACCATTTATCTTTATCGACGATGTTGACTCACTCGATGAGGTGGTAAGTTTCCCCACCTATCCTTCTTCTTCCTCCAATTGCTGGGATGGTTTGACGGCTGTATATGGCATTGCTACCGTCACTATGAATGATCACCTCCTAGTAATTCCACTTAAATTTCACTACCTGATGTAGTGTTGATGCCACGGCCCAGGCAGCATGAATCCACGGTCATCCCAACAATACATTGTAAGATGCCGACACGTCTATCACTTGAAAATCAAAATCAAACCAAGTAAGAACCATTTGCAAACATAAGCTAATTTCTCCAATGCTGGACCTTTGTGAACCGTCAAAAGCCTTAAAATTGATGGCCCCATCCTTGATTTCATGCAGTTCTTTTCCTAATGTCCTGAGTGTTTCCAACGGACAAATATGGAGACTGGACCCTCCATCGACCAGGATCCTAGTAATAAAATAATCTTCGCACTGCACAGGGATGTGCAATGCCTTGTTTTGACTCAATCCTTCTGATGGTAGCTCATTCTCGTGGAAAGTGATTTTGTGACTCTCTAACACTTGACCTACCATATTTGCCATTTCCCCTCCAGTTATGTTGCTTGGTACATATGCGTCACTCAGCAGCTTCAACAAGGCATTTTTTTGTGTATCGGAACTCTGTAGCAAAGCCAGGATAGAGATCTGGGCCGGTGTTTTGTTCAACTTGTCAAAGACTGAGTATTTCTTTTCTTGTATCTTTCTCCAGATATCATTGGGCCCGGTTTAAATGATGGCTTGTCGACCAGAGGTTTGCTTACTTGACTCGGCCAAGTGTTCTGGGGTATTAGACCTGCAGTTTCTTATCATACCCTGTGCCGCAACTGCTTCCTTGGCTTTCCCCTTCCTTCTTGCCTCAGCTGTGTAGTCCTATGGTATGGTTTTTGTGTGGAATGGTGTTACGGCTATCATTGCTACTGGGATAGGCATCTTTGCTTTAGAGGGTAATACAGCAACTTCAAATTACTCAGGTGCCTTTGTGGCCCCAAATTCGACGTCAATTGTTGTTGAAGTCTTTACAGAGGCTAGCGTTTCAAACTCAAGGGGTATGAACATGTTCACCTCAGTTTCTTCAGAAGGCTGAATTTGGACCAGAATTGGATTAAGAGTGACTGTTGGTTTCTTTGGATCGTCACCTTCCGTGATCAAATCGATTGATCCTTTGGGATCCCAGTCGTCCTCTATTTCAATCATATGAACACCTCCACCTTTGTGGTCTGGTAGAGGGTTGTTGCGGATATTCAGAGCAGGCTCTTTTTCCATTATAATCTTGTTGTCAATCAAAGCCTGGATCTTGTCCTTCAGGGAAGAGCATTCATCAATAGTATGCCCCTTCATGCCAGAATAGTATGCACAAGTTTTATTTGGGGTGACCCATTGGAAAAGTTTTTAGGGGTTATAACAGGGAAAGGGGTGACATAACCAGTAACTTTGAATCTCTCGTATAGCTGGTCGATTGGTTCAGCAATGGTGGTATACTGTTTGGGAGGTCTGCGGTCAAAATTTGGTCAAGGTCTAAGAGAGTTTTGGCAAGTAGGAGGTGATTGATATTGGGATGGTTGAGTGTTGTAAGCTTGGTAGACGGGTGCGGGTCAGGAATATTTGGGTGAAACAGGTTGGTATGTAGGAGGTGGAGGCGATTGATAGGTAGGTAGTGGATCTTGGTAGGAAGGTGCGGGTGTTTGGAAATTTGGAGTGTGTTGATATGTAAGTGGAGATATTGGGTAGGTTTGGTATTTGACATGTGATTAGGTTCTCTATGGAACCATTACGGCACTTACGTCTCTCTTCTTGGATGTACCATCGGACTGTAGAGCTTTGTTGGTGGCCTGCAAAGCTTCAAAGCTGGTAACCATACCACTCTTGATACCTTCCTCAATCCTTTCTCCTAGCTTGATGATGTCAGAAAATTTATGGTTCTCGATCAGCATCAGTCTTTCATAGTATTGTGGATCCTGAGCCCGGATAAAAAATTTGTTCATTTGTTCTTCCCCTAAAGCAGGTCGAACCATAGCAGCCTCTGATCTCCAA
The DNA here is from genome assembly GCA_026770625.1 of Nicotiana glauca. Classification (NCBI taxonomy): domain Eukaryota; kingdom Viridiplantae; phylum Streptophyta; class Magnoliopsida; order Solanales; family Solanaceae; genus Nicotiana; species Nicotiana glauca. Next base: position 96,275 of record MU721990.1, read on the forward strand.
TGAGTGGCATACTCGCGAAATTTTCTGTTGGTTTCTTCTTTAAATTATGAATGTAAAACACGTCCGATGCATTTTCCATGTTGAACCTGAACCTATCCATGAAGTCGGATGCCATACTAACCCAGTTTGACCACTTCTTTGGGTCTTGGCTGATGTACCAAGACAGAGCATCTCCTTTCAGGCTCCTCATGAAAAGCTTCATGTGGATATTCTCATCTTTTCCTAATCCGACCAGCTTGTCGCATTATGTCCTTAAGTGAACCCTGGGATTCCCTATACCATCAAACATTTAGAACTTGGGAGGTTTGTACCCCTCGGGCAGTTCGACAACGGGCTGTATGCATAGATCTTCATAGTTTAGCCCCTCAATTCCTTTACTACCTTCAACGCCTTAGATCCTGGTGGTCAGCTTCTTAATTTCTTCCGCCAAATTTCTGATGAGCAAATCCTTATCATCGGACTCAGGTGTGCTTGAGATGGGTTGCGTAGGATACAACACAGTTTCTACATAGATGAGGGTGTTGTGTTGGTTGTGGCAGTGGCCATTTGTGGAGTTCAATGGTTCCGGAATGAGCAGTGGGGTGTTGTTGGGAGTGTGGCAAGTATTGCAATGGTGGTGAGGAGTGGGTTGCTTTGGGATGTTTTGTGGAGGTACGAGACTCTAAGTAACCTCTGGGGGTAAGGGAAAATTACAGACTTGTCAAATTTTTAACTTGATCAAGTTCTTCTTGGAATTTCAGTAAGTTTTGTTCTATTTGAGAAGCATTCTCCTTGGGGACCATGGCACTATGAGTGATCTCTACCCGTTCACCTGAGTTGCTTGAATCTTCCATTCTTCTTTTGCCTTTATGATTGGCGGGACTGGGAGGAGGAGTAGGTGGAGGGCCCCTGGGTCTGGTAAAATATGCTGATGTTGCCAGAATTCACGAACTAACCTTTGGGGAGGGGAATAAACATATGGAAAAACAAAAAGGTAGCAAGTTAGTAAGGATTATAAGAAAAGATGTTGCAATATTTAAACACGTAGTGCAGGAAATATAAAGTGTGTCCTAATTTTGGGGACCTCGTTGTGCTCGAGGTAGGCCTAGCAACAAGTAAATTCGGAGAACTTAGAATACTAAATGCCTCATTTTATTGATAAGAAAATAAGGCGAATCCCAAAATGACACTAAATAACATGAATAAAATGTCAGTAATGGCCACACGCCTTATTACATTTTCAAAGAAAAAGAAAACTCCTATCTATTTGGTCCCAGAAAGACCTTCCCCATATTCGGTAGTGTTGGATCCCTCATATGGCTCTCCCAGCTTGCGCAGTCTTAGCAATAAGTAGGCCCTAGCTAGATGTCCGCCTTCATTTCCTTCAGCAACTCGGCAATCTTTGACCCTCTTCAGAAACTTCTTTTCCAGTTCTACTATGCCTCGTTCTAAGCGGATCAGTCATTTGTTGGCATTGACAGCCATATCCTTCCATTCTCCAATTAGTTTTTGATTGTCTTCTTGTATTTCACGATGCTCATTTTCACATTCCCGCATCCTCTTCCGTAGTTGGTTGTATTTTACACGTGCTTCAGCCTTTTCATCAATAATCCTGTGACCTCGAACAAATTCGGATTGACCTAAATCATTGTGATTGTCTTCCAGCCAGCCTAAATAGCATGGGGTGCAACCAGCATGGTAGCGATCTGGTTTGATAGTATCCCTTCCCATAATGATTTTGCAATGCCACATATGTTGGGCTTGGCACTTGTAAGGGCTGTCGTCGTTCTGGAAGTCGGCTCGGAAGTGACTCATCTTGTCGACCCTTGGTATAACCTGCTTCCTACCTGCCTGTCTTATGACTCGAAGAGGGACATAAGGATAAGTTCCTCTCAAACCGATGAGTATAAGAAATGGCGCATCCCTAGATCGAATGATGAATTCTTCAGTAGGGAACCACTCGAACATCCATTACACTCGATCCTTAGTAAGATTGTCAAAGAGTTCGACCAATTCTCTAGCATTTTCTGGTTAGGCAAACATGTTGGGCATGTAATTCATTCATTTTGGGTGATGAAAGGCGATATGATCATCCCAGTCCCTACGATGGATTTCCTGCCGGTACTCACCCTTTTGGAGGTTTTCCATGAACCATAATTGGAGTAGGAAATTACAACCCTCGAAATGTTTGGCTCCCTGTTGACATCTTTCTAGGGCTCGGTATATTTCTGCAACTATCATTGGCACAAGACTGAATAGTTGTCTGTTAATTCCTTCCATTAAGGTTTTGGTGACCATGGCTACCCTGGTGACCAAGGTTTTGGGTTGAATTTCTAGGAGGGAAGGCAGGTTTCCTAGATGCTTCCTGACAAGAGCTTGATCGCTGGAATGAAGATCTCCCCACCAACTCAGCAATTTGGGGTGGATATTGGTGACCATGCCAAATCTGGGGACTTCGTGCCTCATTTTCTGCAAGACAAAAAGGTTAGGCCCTTACCCCCACCAGACTCGACTATTTAAATATCATTAATTAGCATAACATATATTTAGTTAAATGCACAGAACGCGACAAGGTCAGTTTAGGTTTCGGGGAAACCCAGTGGACTTGGACAAGGCTATCTTAAAAAGTCATTATGTGGACAACATAACTGACTTGGCTAGGTTTGACCATAATGCATGCATAATTTAAAGAGAAATGGTTTCTATGGGGTATTAGACTGGAATCTTGAGTGGCAACTCAAGAGGGAAAGGCACGGAACCGTCGACTACACCGTTGAGCAACTGGTTTTACCGCAAAAACGCCTTTGCAAAATTTAGGGTTAATAATATCAAAAGGGCGCAACCACTCATTATAAGTGTTGCTATGGTATTTTGTTTGGCACAAGTGGAATATGATGTTGGATATGCAATTACAAGAATGAAATAAGTTGTCATGTATTTTCACGTTCATAAAGTAATGATTACAATAATTTCTTATAATTACAATAGTATTAAAGGAAAGCGGTAAAAGCATTAAAGAAAAGAAACAATGAGCCAAGTCAGTTTCATAGTAGAAAAGAGATACAGATATTAAATAAAGGCAATAAAGAAACAGCTAAGTTACAAGTAACATAAAATTGTAAAAGCCTAAAGAAATCCCCAGCAGAGTCGCTATGTTGTTGATGCCCCCTTTTTTTCGCGAAATCGGGTTTATGACATTTGGGCGGAGAACTCTTTTCCTTTTGGGAATTGGGTTTGCAATTTGAAGAGTCGCCACCTAATGATTAAGTGCATTAGGTCACTTAAATGAAATTTAACTTAAAAAAAGACCAGAAAATGGGTAGGGGCTTGAAATTATCTCAAGGGGAAGGTGTTAGGCACCCCTCAAGATCCACTAGTGTGGTTCCTGGCCATGCTACAATTATGACTTTTAATACAAATGACAAATACAAGCAAGCATTGTAAATACTAAGTACTTCCACATAATGGTTGTAAATAAAAGAAGTACATGAGGTTTAAAAGTGCGGAAATTTGGAAGAAGAAAGTTTTACAATTAAAGAAAAGATAAACAAGTAAAGGGGAAGGCGTCAAATAATTGATGCAAGTAAGAAATGAAAGAGGAGGACGCTTGAGAAGAATACAGTGCTGAAAACCAATCAATCAAAACAGATTTTGTTTTTGGCAAGTGATTGAAGTAAAAGACGAAGTTTGAAGAACTAAAAATTGATAGCTTTAAAATCCAGAAGAAAAAGAAAAGGAAGTAAACAAGTAAAGAGGGAGGGGGTCCTAAGTTTATAAATAACATGGATCATCCCACATAACAACCGGTAACCATTTATACACGTGGTGTTATCGTGGTCATCATATCCATGTCTACCCTTACCCACCCCATTAAGGTATTAAACGCGAAATTGTGTCGTTACTTATTGCATGCTAGTACTTGCCCCAACCTTATCAGTCCCAGAGGCATTTGGGACTACTAATCCTAAAGGGAAGGGAGGTTTGGATTTTCAGAGTTTTAAAAAGGACAAAATTCTAATGCGACAAACAAAATACATGAAGCAGTTAAGGGGAAAACACATAGCAGTTTAAAGGCTCAAACAAGCCTCCTCATCTAAAGAAGCAGTTTGTTTAGCATGACTTACATCTACTGGTTATGGTCTGAATTAAAGTTAAATGTTAAGGTGTGGCTAATTTATCACATATTTCTCAGATGAGAAGTTTGAATTAGGCCTACCCCTGGTTGTAATTATCAAACACTGATGCAGTTAATTAATCACCTAATGGATTGCCTAGGTGAGACCTATAGGCATAATATCTAATAATGCGAAATGTACTGACTTTTAAGGAAGGCTTGCTGATTATACATTGCTACTAATTTTAGAGACGAATCATATTAAATTGGTTACTCCTATGGACATGATTTCTAAGCGTTGTTGGTTTTAAAATGATTATCAGGGTGCAAGAATCCTATAGGCATGGTATCTAGGATGCAACTTGTTATTAATTTAACCTATAAACTATTTGCGTAATGACGTATGTATTTGCAGAAGTGCAGAAAACCTATAATCATGATTTCTATATGCAGGAGTGCAGAAGCTTATAGACATGATTTCTAATGAAATGCATAACTTATATGTAGGATCTCTATGTGCAGTAATGAAACAACTTATAGAAAGGATTTCTATATGTAGATGCATAAACTTATAGGCAGGATTTCTATATGCATATGCATAAACTTATAGGTAGGTTTTCTATATACAGTAATGAAACAACTTATAGGCAGGATTTCTCTATGTAGATGCATAAACTTATAGGCAGGATTTCTATATGCAGGTGCATAAGCGAAAAACACGCTGTGATTGCAGAAATAAATACCTAAAGCATGATATCTACGCACATGCATAACATGAGTGACCCTCCCCTTTTTACTATATACCCCATAAATCATTACAAATTATTACAACCTGGATGAATCAAGAAAAATAAAATCACATCAGAAATTAAACTACAACCAAAGAGCCTAATTTAGACTCAAGGTCTAAAATATGAAATAAACCAACTTCCAGAGATCAGATTTCCAAAGCCTTTCTCTTATTTGAGATGTGTCAAATTTCCCAAGAGCCTCAAGTGGAATCCAAGGAGTGCTTACACCCCAAATACATTGCAGAATTAGATTATAGTGCAGTGTGGAAGGGCCAACCCTCAAATGTCCAAGTTCAGAGGGAACTCAAGGTCTCAAGGCAAGGCTCATATGGAGGGGGGGGGGGGGCAGATTTTAGAGTCTAAGAGTAAGTGTAAGTGCATAGAGGGGAGTTAGGGAAAGCCATGGCATGGGTGGTGGTCATGCCCAGCAATTAATAGTGCTGGCACACCCCTAACCAGCCTATTAGCCAAATCTTAAGAGTTAGGATCCATTGAGGATCAGGTTCGGACCTCGGTAGCAATTTGGGTACTGCCAGGCCATAAGCCTTAACTCAAACACATGGAAGGGAGTGGGGGATGGGGAATTCATAACAAACTGCAAATGCAAAGGGAGAATAGCATGTTTAATACAGAACAAGAACATCAAAGTAGACAAAAGTGTAAAAACTATAAAGTAAACACATAGGGAAGAAGTTCAAATCAAAATTGAGACATACCAGTTTTAGAGAAACAAATAAGTAAACAGTAGTCTTGAAAAGCCAAGTTGCACGCAAGCAGTCCAAAGATCTCAAAAGAGAATAAAATGTTGAAAGAGTATTGTAATTGAGAGTGTGTGTAAGAGCATGCAATTCAAAGTGTGAATTGTTTTGTAAGTGTTGAACTGAGGGTCAAGGTTGTCTTCGTGTGTGTGTAGAAAGGTAGAAGGGTCGTACCCCTTGTATAGTGCAGAAAATAAGTAAGAAAAGGCAAGGGAATAGACACTGAAATCAATCTCCCTTTAATTAAGGGATTCTAATTTCCAACGGGTAAAAGACAATTAAGGAAAGAGTTAACCAGAAATATTTCCCAAGCAGTGCAATAAAGAGTAAATACATAGAATTTATTCAAGGAAAAAGTCCAATGGTACACGGTTTGTGAAAAAATAAGGAAAGGGAGTCAATCAAACAGCCAGTGAAATAGAAGTTACATGCTTTTACTCGAATGAAGCAAGTCAGGGAAGGGGTAAAGAAAGGTTCAATTAAAGGAAAATCAATACCAATTAGTCAAGCCTTATTAAGAGGAATTGAGAATCAATTAGTAATTGACAAAACCTTTTTCGAAAGTAGAACTTCTTATATATAAAGCAGACAAATCAAACAAAAGAGTAGTCATGTTTCTTAAAAAAATAGTCTAACATTGAAAGGTTTAGAATCATAAGCAAGAGGGGGTACAAGTCCAGTTTGTAGACTCACAATGAGTCTGAGAGTTAAGGGTCCCAAAGTGGAACCCTAGCTCAAACACAAAATCAAAATCGCCAAAGGAAACCCTAGACACTGGGTTTCAAATCGAATCAGACATAGAGATGAGAAGGCGAGCCGTTAAAAAAGAATCAGAGGTATCTTTTAGAGACTGATGAGAAACAAACAGACATGATACCAAGAAAGAAAGCTGATTCAAGATCATGAAGAACATCTTTGAGAAAACTCAGAACTTAAACAAATCCAGAAGAAAGAGGTGATACAAACTTAAACAAAATTAGATGAAACATGTTTAGCAAGAACATGAACATAGTTCAGTATAATAAATATGAAGGAACTCAATGGTAAACACATATAGTAAAAGAGTAAAGCAAACATAACAAGGATTAACATGTGATCACATGAGTAACATGCATAGTAGAAAAAGAAAAGTAGAAAGACAGTACATGCGTAGTAAAAGGAAATCACATGAGCATGATATAGACAAACACACATAGAGAAAAGAAAAAGAAGATTCAGAAAGATGTTTTTTGAAAAATCCTTTCAGAAACCCTAAATCGAAGACAAATGATTTTGAAAAGAAACTTTAGGGAAAACACTTTAAATGTCAAGTAAAGCACAGATACAACATAGATCTAAGCAAACAATAGAGAAGGAACCTCGAATAGCTTAGGGTTTCGGAGAAACCCTAGAAATGAGAAAAGCTTGGAAAAGTCAGATCCTGGGTCGAAGAGGTCAGGAATCGGGCTCCTAAGTCTTGAATATACTAGAGCAAAGGCCGGAGAGGCCATGGAACCAAAGATTTGAGAAGATCTAAAAGAGAACCTTCGAGGTCAGGTCTAGAAACTTCTAACAACCATGGTTTACTGGTGAAAGGGGGTGACTACTAACCATCCATGGCCTGAGAAGCCATGGATTCAGGTGAAAGTACGGTGGAAAAGGGTCAGAGACGGTTAGGGTTTGAAGGACCTTCGAGAGAGTTTTGAGAGTAGAGAGCATTCAAAGGCGGCTGAGAGATGGAAAATGAGGGATTAGGGTAGGTCGTTTGGGTTTAATTATGGAAAGGGAGATTGTGACCGTTGATCAGATTGATCAATAGTCTGGATTAAATGAGGCTTGGGTCGGGTAGTTAAATGGGTTAAGGATGTGGAATTGGGCTGGCCCGGTTGGGATTCAAATTGGGTCAATTAGGGGTTAAAATTGAAATGTAAAAGAGGCTGTAATTGAAATAAAATGAAGCTAAATGTTAAATAGCTAGTTTTCTCCTTTTATTTTATAAAAAAATAGTAAAAATGACTTAAAAGCAAATTAAAAGTACTGAACCAATTAATAATATATAAATATTAATTAAAAATATTGAACCCAATTTTACAATTCTATAAATGCTATTAATCTTAAACTAGGCTAAAATTGCAATTGTATGCAATTTAGGTTTAAAAATACCAAATAAAATTGTAAAAATATCCAAAAATTTTTAACTATATTTTGGTATAAATAAGAGAATAAAATAAATTATTCACTAAAATTGATAATTTTGAAAATAATTATTGATTTTTTGTACTGCTAAAAAATGGACAATAAATTGGTTTTAAAATCTTTAAAAATTAGAAAAAATACCAAAGCCCTTGGATATGCTTATATATGCATATACATATTATTTTGAAAGCATTTTGTGTATAAAATACATAGGGAAAATTGCGTATCAACATCCTCGTAGGTTCGGAGCTACTTAGGTAGGCCTGGAGGCTCTCAAGTGTGATCTTTGACATTAGCAGGCATTGGGGCCTTCGCACTTTGCTCGGCTATTTTAGGCTTTGTCTCTGAGTTAGGCCTTCACTCGAGCTTTCCTGACCTTCAGTCTTCTGTGCCCGTGTGGGCGGATAGTAATTGTTCTTACTTCTTGCCCTTGGGCATTTGCTGCTTCAACTATTTTGGGTTCAGTCTCCGAGTTGCGTTGCGACTCAAATTTTGGTTGACCCTCAAGTTTTCTCGTGGATGCGTGGGCGGATGATGATTGCGTTTGTCGCCCGTCTTTGGGCGCTAGTGATCCAGCTCTTTTTTAGTCCAATCTTCGAGTCGCGTTGCGACTCGAGCTTTAATTGACCCTTGAATTCTTTCATGGGCGGACAATGATGGATTTTCGACCTCAATAGTTTGTTGTTTCAAATATTTGGGGTCCAGTCTCCGAGTCGCGTCACGACTTGAGCTTTAGTTAACCCTCAAGTTCTTCAATTTTCAAGTTGGCGATAGCGATTCTTATGTTGTTTGGTCGTGGAGACCTTGCGATATGTGGCCCGGAGGCTTGCATAGTTAACTATATTGGATCCAATCTTTGATGTGTTACGATTCGAGCTCATTTTAATCCTCAAGTTTTCAACTTTTAAGCCAGCGACAATGGCTCTTACGCTGTCTGGTCGTTGAGACCTTTTAGTGTGTGTCCCGGAGGCTTGTTTAGCTGGCGACAATGGATTTTATGCTTTTTCCCGTGGGCTTTTTATAGGCTTTTCTTCCGCTTGTTAAGGGTTTTTGAAATAATTTTGCCTGACCTGTCGTTGGTTACAGAGGAACCTCGATTTCAAGTCATTGTCGGTGATGGTTTGAGCACCTCGAAAGGTACATAGATCATAGGTTGAGTAGGTCAAAGCCTTATGATTTGGAGCTAACATAGTCGAAGCTCGTTTTTGCCTATTTAGGGAATCCTATTTTAACCGGTTCCTTCCGAAGTATATTCGAAGTAATGGCCTGCGATTTTGCTTAGCAACTGTCGGGCGTCCTTGAGTTGCGTTAATTTGGCTGTATCAGCCATTTTTACCATAGTCATATGTGTTTGGACGAAGCCATTTTTGATCCCGAGTGATAGTTTAGGCATCTACACCGACGGTATGCCCTTTCGGGATTCTTATAAATGTGACGTATAGCATAAACTTTGGGATTTTATGTTTCATGCCTGTTGAGGTTTCACAGTTTGTCATGCCTATTGAGGTCTTAAAATTTGTCATTCCTATTGAGGTCTTAGAGTTTTATCATGCCTGTTGAGGTCTTAGAGTTTTATCATGCCTGTTGAGGTCTTACTATTTTATCATGCATGTTGAGGTCTTACAGCTTTTGTTGTTAGGTAGAATAGATCAAGTTACACCGCGTCTGCCCGCTCGGGGTCTTACAGTTTTGGGTTTTTTGGTACATGGCGATTGGTGACAGACTTCGAGTCATCAAGTTTGCTTAGGCTCGAAGGCCGTTATTCTTGAGCTCGGAGCTGCCTCGTCGGGACCTTATGAGCCTGGAGTTCTGACCCTGGGGTCGTATGGTTGCCGAATTATTGGTGCTAAGTCTCTGAGTTATCAAGTTTGCTTAGGCTCGAAGGCTGATATTCGTGAGCTCGGAGCTGCCTCATCGGGGCCTTATAAGCCTGGAGTTTTGACCCTGGGGTTGTATGGGTGCCGAATTGTTGGTGCTAAGTCTCCGAGTATCTCGGGAAGCATTTGGTGGAGGGGCCCTCGCCTTGAGCATGTTGAAATCCCCTTTTCGAAGTGCGAGATGCTGAAGATTTTGTGATTTCAGAGCTTTGACCTGGGGGCCATCTGAGCATTTGAAATGCTTGCATCCGTTCCCGAGTTCTTGGGACGTTTCTAGCGAAAACATTTGTTAACTTACTCCGAGAAGGAGTTTTCCCCCCTTTTTAACAAAAAGATATTTTTGATAGCTTGATACAATAGTACATGTTTTTGCCAACGACGACCTGATTATACCGTTCGGTCCGATAAATTGTTTTCCTATAGGAACCTTATTTGACACCTTAAAAACTCCTTTGATTAGGAAGCTTCCTAGGGGAGTTCCCTATCACGCCCCGACCTCGGGAGGCGTGACCAGCGCTCAATCGAGTGAACCCAACTGATCAAGCCTTACCCAAGAAACTGCGAATCTCTGTTCGAGTGGTAGGCCTAGGTCAATTCTTCACTGCCACAATATTTTGAGGATCAACCATAATTCCTTCCCTGGACACGACATGACCCAAAAACGTGACAGATTCTAGCAAAAATTCACATTTTGAAAACTTTGCATACAGTTGATGTTGCTGAAGAGTCTACATAACTGCTCTGAGATGGTTAGCATGATCTTCTTGACTTTAGGAATATACGAGGATATCGTCAATGAATACTATCATAATGGAGTCTAGAAAAGGCTTGAAGACTTGATTCATAAGATCCATGAAAGCAGTCGGGGCATTTGTTAGCCCAAAAGACATTACCAGGTATTCAAAGTGCCCGCACCGAGTTTTGAAACCTGTTTTTGGAATATCTTGCTCCCTTATTTTCAATTGATGATACCTGGACCTCAAGTCAATCTTTGAAAAGCAAATAACACCTTGTAACTGGTCAAACAAGTCATCTATTCTGAGTAGAGGGTATTTATTTTTGATGGTAACTTTGTTAAGCTGCCAGTAGTCAATACACATTAGCAACGACCCGTCTTTCTTCCTTATAAACAAAAATGGTGCGCCCCATGGTGACACACTGGGCCGAATGAAACCATTTTCTAGCAAACCCTTCAATTGTTCCTTTAGCTCTTTCAATTCAGCTGGTGCCATTCTGTAAGGTGGAATTGATATAAGCTGTGTTCCTGGCATCACATCGATCCCAAAGTAAATCTCCCTGTCTGGTGGAACCCTAGGGAGCTCACCTAGAAAGACATCCGGAAATTTATTCACAACAGGTATGGACTCAAGGCTAGGTACCTCGGCATCGGTGTCCATAACATGGACTAAATGATAGATACACCACTTCTTGGTCATCTTTGCGGTCTTAAGGTAAGAAATAAACCGACCTTTAGGCAATACATTATCTCCCTTCCATTCAACCACGGTCTCATTAGGAAACTCAAGCCTCATAGTTCTAGTTCGACAATCAAGCTTGGCAAAACATGAATAGAGCCAATCCATTCCCATTATTATATCAAAATCCACCATTCCTAGTTCAATAAGATTGGCCATGGTATTCCTACCACGCACTGTGACAACACAAATTCTATAAACTCGAGTAGCCAAAATTGACTCACCAACTGTAGTAGATACCGAGAGTGGTTCATGAAGCTGTTCTGGACAGGTTTGAACCGGGGTCAGTAAGTGCATACACTTCATGGGATTGGACAGTCAGAATACCTTTAAAACCATCTGGAGAAGCCTCTGCAATCTGACGATCACTCATAGCATAGAACCAGCTGGGCCCTCCGAAACTCTGCGCACCACCCCTAGCTGCACCTTGCCCTGCGGGCGCTGGGGTACCTCGAGCTGGAGAGGGGGCTGAAGATGTAGCAACTATTGGACCGGATAAATGTGCTATGCCCCTACCTGCCCCCTGGCGGGATGCATGACAATGCCTATGAATGTGGCCCCTTATCCTGCATCCATAGCACACAGGTAACTCCAAGTAGCAAACCCCTGAGTGCATCTTCCCGGAATTGGGGCACGGGGACCTCTGCTGCTGCTGGGATATCTCTCCTGACCAACCCCGCTGATGGGATCCTTTCTTGCTCTGGCTGGTCCAGAACCAACTCCACTGCTGCTGCTGGTTGGGCCCTGATAGCGATGTACTAGTCGAAGACTGTGCAATAGACTAGGATGGCCCTAATGTTCCTCCCCAAAAAGCTGGCCTTCCGCTACCTAGTGACTCACCCATATTGCCCGCAGACCGGGTCTTTCTGTTACCCTTTCTCTCCATTCTGTTCTTCAGTTTACGGTTCTCTGTGGCCTGAGCAAACACCACCATCTTCCCATACTTCATGTAATAATTCAGTGTAGCTGTATAAGCCTCATTAATAGTTAAAACATTGAGCCCCTACATAAACCGGCGCACCCTAGCCTCCATTGTGGGCAACATGTGAATAGCATACTTGGAAAAGCGAGCAAACTCCATACGGTACTCCCATACTGTGACGACCCAAAGGGTCATCACCTGCTTTCTCTTTCATTCCGTGCTTCCGAGCCCTTGAAAGCCTTACTTTTAGTCGCCACGATTTGCGAGTCCGGACGCGTAGCCGAAAAGCTTAAATATGAATTCTATGTAAAAATTGATGAATCTTAATATTAATATGACTAAAGTTGACTTTGGTCAATATTTTGGATAAACAGACCCAGACCTGTGATTGGTCGGTCCCGGAGGGTCCGTAAAAAAATATGGGACTCGGGCGTATGCCCTGAATCAAAATTTGAGGTCTCGAGCCCGAGTAATCAATTTTTAAAAGAAATTGTTTTTCTGAAATCTATTTGGAAATTTGAAATGAAAATGTATTAGAAAGCGCCGGTATCAGGCCCATATTTTGGTTTCGGTGCCCGGTACAGGTCTTATATGTGGTTTAACAATTTCCTATGAAGTTTAGTCGAAATCGGACATCATTTGATGTGTTTCGGACCTAAATATCTAAAATTTGAAGTTTAAGAAGTTAGAATGAAAAAGTGATGATTTTGAGGTTGATTCCTTGTTTATGATGTTATTTTGGCGATTTAATCGCACGGTTAAGTTTGTAGGATGTTGTTGAGTTAGTGTGTGTGTTTGGTTAGGAGCCCCGAGGGCTCGGGTGTGATTCAGATGTGTTTCAGGATGATTTTAGCCTTAGAAACGTTGCAGAAAATAGTTGTTTGCTGGTGTCCAGTCAATTGCTCTATGTGATTGCATAGGTAGGCCTGCGATCGCATAGTGTTATTCTTTAGGGGGTCCGTTTGTTGTATGCGATCGCTACTCCCTTCTGCGATCGCATCGTGCTGGCCTGAGAAGCCCTTTATTTTCTTCTATGTGATCGTAATGATCACTCCGCGATCGCAGTGAACACTTCTCCTTCGTTTATGCGATCGCATGCCTTCCTTCGCGATCGCATAGGCCATTGTCGCCCAGTTAAATTTTTTAAAAACAGAACCAGTAGCTACGGGATTTAGTCCATATTTCACACGAGTTCTTCTTCTCCACAGCTCTTGAACGAATTTTTGAGCACTTCTTCACCAAAGCTTCTTGGATAAGTAAATTCCCACTCATTTCCTTCATCGTCCTTCATTAATTAATGCGTTTCTAAACCTAAATCATGTAATCTAGGGTTGAAATTGGGAGAAAAGGGTAGAGTTAGGGTTTTTCAATTTTCTTTGATTTAGACCTCATTTTGGGGTTGGATTTGAAAACAAATTATATATTCGGGCTCGTGGGGGAATGGGTGACATGGAATTGGTTCGAACCTCGTGTTTTGACCAAGCGGTCCCGGGGGTCGATTTTGGGAATTTTTGGAAGAAAGCTAGAAATTCATATTTAAGCATTGGGTTCGATTTTTTTAGCTATTATTAATATTGTAAGGTCATTATTTCATAGATTTTACCAAGTTGGAACCGAATTCGAGGGGTAAAACTATACTAGAGGCTTGAGTTGAGTTTGGAGAATTCGAGGTAATTGTTTGGTCTAACTTTGGCTTGAGGGAATAGGAGTAGAGTCTTATATGATAATTGATATTTGTCGAGTACTGTGTATAGGAATGGTGACGAGTATCTATACACTGGTGTCTAGCATGACCGTGTGTCCTTATATTGAGATTATCCTGAATTGTTGTGACTCTTCCATGCTTATTTGATGATTTCTATATACTGTAAAGAGCTTGAGACAAATATTATGATTACTAAACTCCGTGGAGCAATGGCTCGAGTTGTGTTACGGATTGAGAAGGTGCATGATATGAAATGACTCATGGAGCGATGGCTCAAATGTTAAAGTGAATCATAAGTGAGAAGTGTAAGAAAGAGAAAGAGTTGATGGTTACTCCCTTGCCGGGATGTATTATTGGTTTGGTTGATTTTCTCCCTTGCTGGGATTTAGTTATGTTGTTATATTCCCTTGCCGGGATTGCTGTCACTAGTTGTTACCCCCCTTACCCCTTACTTGTGGTTGTTGATTGGGTGAGTTTTTGTTATTTATATATGGATCAGGTTGCATGCCGCAACAGTAATAATTGTGGATCGGGTTGCACGCTTCAACAATACTATACATTTGTGGATCGGGTTGCACGCCGCAACAATACTATATAATTGTGGACCGGGTTACACGTCGCAACAACACTGTATACTTATTGTTCGGGTTGCATGCCGTAGAAGAGATGATTGAGGATCGGGTTGCACACTGCAACAATATTGTATGTGATCGGGTCGGGTTGCGCGCCGCAAAAAATTATAGCTTAAGTGTGTTTATTCCAGATTTAAGTTTCTGTTGGCTGTTCTATCCTTAAGTTTAGACTTCTTGTTTTTAACTGTTGCCTCCCCACAGCATGTTCCCCCTCCTTTTATAAACTGCTTATTTCCTGCTTATTTTCCGCAATATATTTCCTAACTGCACAGGTTTATCTAGTAGTCTAGTCTAGCCTCGTCACTACTTTGCTGAGTTTAGGCTAGACACTCACCAGCACATGGGGTCGGTTGTGCTGATGCTACACTCTGTGCATCTTTTTGCAGAGATCACAGTACCGGAGCTGCAACTTTTGGATAGTAGTAGGAGCGTTGAGAGCTGACTTCAATCTAGAGATATCGAGGTAGCCTTGCTGACGTCCGCATGGCTCGGAGTCTCTTCTATCTTTATTTCATTTGTTGTCCTTGCACCAGAACAAACAGTATTGTATTTTATTCAGACTCTGTTTTTAGTATTCTGTAGACGTTCGTGAGTTAGTGACTCCAGTTCTGGGTAGAGTTTGTGAGTGAACTTCCGCATTGGTTTTTAGTTATTTATATTTAAGGCTTACACTTTATTATATTACTTTTTGTTTTATTGAATGGTCGGAAATTGCTAAATTAAGTAAATTGAGTTTGCTTGCCTAACTCCTATTAGTAGGCGCCATCACGACTCCTAAGGGTTGGAAATTCGGGTCGTGACAAGTTGGTATCAGATCACTAGGTTACATAGGTCTCACGACTCACGAACAAACATGGTAGAGTGTGAGGGATCGGTACGGAGACATTTGTATTTATTCCCCAAAGGCTATGGTGTTAGGAAAAATTTTACTTTTGTTCTTTCCTGTCGTGCGATTCTATTTTTCAAATAGTAATTGTCTTTCTACTCTGTTCTTTTGCAGATGGTGAGAACACGTGCTTCCTCTTCTACCGCGCAACAGCCCGAGCCCCCAGCAGCAGTTCCTACGAGGGGCAGAGGGCGAGGCCAAGGACATGCCAGAGGCCGAGGCAGGGGCAGAGCTCAGCCCCGGGCAGCAGTCCCAGAGGTGGAGCCTCATGTTGATTATGATGAGGAGGTTCCAGCCCCAGCAGCTCTGGTGGGTCCAGCTAAGGTCCCAGAGGGGTTTATAGCCACCCTAGTTCTTCAGGATGCTTTGGTCAGATTGGTAGGCTTTATGGAGAGCGTCTCTCGAGCGGGTTTGCTTCTAGTAGCACTAGCCACTTCTCAGGATAGAGAAGGAGTTCAGACTCCTGCTACGCGTACTCCAGAGCAGGTAGCTCCCTAGGCTCAGGTTCCAATGGTTCAGCCAGCTATGGCAGTTCAGCCGGGTATTGTGACTCAGGCTGGCGATGGGGCGGCTATGTCCGCAGATGCTTTGTAGAGGCTTGATAGGTTCTCTAAGCTCTTCACCACCATATTCAGCGGTACTTCTTTAGAGGATCCACATGATTTCTTATTTAGCTTCCATGAGATCCTTCAGACTATGGGTATTGTGGAGACTAATAGGGTCGACTTCGCCACCTTTCGACTAGCAGGATCCACCAAGACTAGGTGGAGGGACTATTGTTTATCCAGACCAGCAGGGTCGCCATCATTGACTTGGGACCAGTTTGCAAAGTTTTTTTTGGAGAAGTTTCTCCCAGTTACTCAGCGAGATGCTCTTCGCAGGCAGTTTGAGCGCCTTCAGCACGGCTCTATGATATTCATTTAGTATAAGACCCGATTCATTGATATAGCACGCCATGCTATTTTTATACTTCCCACCGAGAGAGAGAGGGTGCAAAGGTTTATTGATGGATTTATTCAGCCAATCCGTCTCCAGATGGCTATCGGAGCTGGGAGTGAGATTTCTTTTCAGGAGGCGGCCAATGCGGCCCGTAGAGTTGAGATGGCTCTAGCACGAGGAGGTGGTCATGGGTCAGATAAGAGGCCCCGTCATGCAGGTAGGTTCAGTGGTAACTTATATGGTAGTCTCCTATTCATCCGAGAGATTGGATGAGATTTATATTCGGGAGATAGTTCGCCTTTATGGTGTGCCGGTATGTAAGGCCCCGGAAAATTTCATTAAGAAAACTATGCTTCGTGATGCTATATAGGCTAATTATGATATTTGATGTGCTATTAACATGGTGGATATTAATTAGACTTGGTAAATATGTGTGTAAGTATTATGGTAAGTGATGTGAGGTCCAAATGGAAGCCTAAGTGTATGCCAAATGGGAAAAATTTTGTAATAGGCTAAAATTTCAAATGGATTCGCACAAGGCTCCACTTTGAACGAGCATATATAAATATTTATGAGGTCTTATATGATGAACAACCTATAATATAAAAGGTCATTGAGTCTAGTTTCCAATGCTTCAAACCGTTTGTCATTTGGACATTCCTACACAAAGTTATGACCTAATTACCAAAGGCTGGAAAAATGCGATCCTGTGTCAGATTTACGATCTCAATGTCCATTATGCGGTCCGCATTTTTGATCGGCGGTCGCAAATCATGTCGCAGATAGGACCAGTGTAGCCCAGTTTTGGACGCCGATTTAGCGGTGCATTATGCGGCCAGCATTCGCGTTCTGCGGTCCATTCTGCTATAGCAGACCTAACATCGTAGGGTTAATTTTCCTATTTTTATAACCCGACCCTATGTCGATATATTACCTCCTACCCTTCATTTTAGGCTTATTTTCTAATAGATTTAGAGAGAGAGAAGGGGTCCTAGAGGGAGAAGAGGTTCTTTATCAGTATTTCTCCTAAAGATCTTGCTTAAACCTTGAAGATTTGTCAAGAAAGGCACCATGGTCATCTTCCTAAAAGGTAAGGGTCTATAATAAAAGCTCTTAATTTCTAGATATAACTAGGATAGACCATTAGAAGTGTAATTGATGAGGATAGGAGTGGAAATCTTTCATGCATGAGTTCTTAAGAGTATTTTGTTAGGTCTTGAGCTAAGGATGGGATGAGGGATGGTAGAATCTTTCACAAAATAGTTTTAAAAGCATGATACCTACTTAGTGTTTGAAAATATGCTCAAATGAACTAGAAATATGATCACCTCTCTAATTTGTGGTTCGATTTGTCATGTTCCTAAGAGATTGACATTGCTAAGAGTCTCGGAGTATAGTAGGACTTAAGAAAAGCTCGATCGAGGTATGTAGGCTAAACTTTCTCTCTCGGAAGTGAATTCCATATTATTTTTAAGTTTAAGTGTGGTTTACTTCCCAAAATTGTATAGTCCTGAGTCGCATCTTAAATGAAGTTTAGCATGCTAATTGGCTGAGAAGAATTGCTTTGTTTAATACTCCTAGTTGCTATTGTGTGTACTAAATGACTTGGTTGATTATGTCTACTTGGTCTACTTGTTTATGAGATGTAATGACATATGGAAATGAATCGAATAAGGAAGTGTGAAACAATTAAAGTCTCAAATCTTATAAACTAACTTCCGAAACTAGAATGGCCTAAAGGTCTTGTTCCCGAACTATGCCCATAAGTGGCTGTTTTATATAATGCTTTTCCTTAAAGATACGATCAATGTGTAATATTATTGTTGGTTGGTATATTCCTCTTTGGGAAGAGTCTCTTATGCTTGATGATTCTATATTTGTTGAATTCGAAAATACATAATTTTCGGAATATTTGGTACATTGATATTGGTTGGTGATCTTTAGAAATAAAGGGATGAAAATGTGAAAAAAACCGAATACGGCCACCGTGCCAGGAATAAAGAATCTTGTGAATGGCCAAATAAGCCAAGGAAATACCGTTGTTGTTGGTGACTGGAAATACTAATTGGAATCTATAAATTGTGAAGGATATTGAGGTCAGCATGGTTGCGTTTATGATATATTCGTATACTTGTATTTATACTACAATTGTGTGCAATACTAAATCGAATCAAATATGGTTTTTTTGGGAGTATCTTTAGCAACACCGAGGAAGGGTGGGTCATAAGCTCATTCCTGAAACTACATGTGCCGGTGTAGGGGTGGATCGTGCTTATTCCCCTTAACTGGGATGATGTTGGTAACATTGTAATTTGGTAACGCCAACCCACACGGCATATGTGGGAAGGCGGCTTAGTCGATCGGGCTGTGATCGGACGCCATGCCGCACACATGGTGGTATTGTGCTGGAAATCAATAATCTGAAAATTTGAGATCTGGGAATTCAAAAAAAACTGGAAATTTGTGTTTTGGTACATGTCTCTAAAGGGACAACCTAGATGATCGGGTCGTGATCGGACTCCGTGCTAACAAAGACGGTGGTAAAACTTATATCGGTGCTAGAGATCTCCCAACCAAACAAAAGTTATATACATTATTTTCATAAACTAAAGGACTAACATGTTTCAAAATTGCGTGTTAGAATATTATTGATCTTGAATTACTGTTTGTGGATTCTTTGATTGTATGGATATTCTATTCTGAAATAGGACTTTTAGCCTTAATACTAGTGCTATTCGATGGCACTAACGTCCCTTTTGCCGGGGGCGCTACATTCGTGTTATGATTGTAGGTGGTTCTATAGCAGGTACTCCAGTCCACCGGTAGTAGAACCTCCGCTACATTCCTTGCGTTTTATTAACTGGGATAATATCCCCTCTTTATTTATGAACCAGTTTGGGTAGAATGAAACATAGCAGGCTTGCTCAGTTGGGTTTACTCGGTTGAGCGCCGATCGCGCTCCTCGGATTTTGGGGCATGAAAAACTTGGTATCAGAGCCTAAGGTTTTAAAGTGTCCTAGGATGCCTCGAAGCCGTGTCTAGTAGGGTCCTTCTTATCGATGTGTTGTCGACCACATCTATAAGTTGGAGGCTATTTGGACATTTAGTAATTTCACCCTTCTTTGAAATTCTGGATCGTGCTATAGAGCTCAAGATAGAGATCTAATTTCCTTGTTATGTTCCATTTCTCAAATGAGTAATCCACGCGTGCGAAGCAGCAAAGAAGGAGTAACCCCGCCACTGAATATGAATTTAGGGGAGATTGCGTATGAGTTCGTAGGGAGGATGCGTCAAGTTGTGGAAGGATTGGAGGAACTTGTTGCTAAGGGAAGTTTCCTTTTCCCTGCTAATATCTCCGCACCACCTGAGAGAGCGGTGAGAGCATCTAAGAAACGAAAGAGGGTTGTTGTTACTAATAAGCCGGAATGCTCAGTTTGCAAGAAGAGTCACTTGGGGAGATGTTGGATGACTCTCGAGACATGTTACGATTGTGGAAAGAGGGGGCACAAGAAGGATAAATGCCCTAGGTTGGGTACACCTTTTGCGATCTGCCCGGTATGTGGGAAGGAACATTTAACATGTCGTAAGCATGCCCAACAACGTGTTTGGGGTGGTAGATCAGGGAAATTCCAAGGGACCGCATAGCAAACCAACATTGGAATGGTTACTCCCGCATTGGAAGCTTGAAGGAAGGACGAGGGTGAAGTCTATAGTGTATGCAAGGATGTTGATTATCAGGTCGGTGGGGCAAGTCAATTTAGTGGACCTCACCCCCATTGTGTGAAATGTGGGAAATGTCATCCGGGAGTATGTCGCTATGGTACCAATGCGTGCTACAAGTGTGGTATGTTAGGTCACCTTCAAAGAGACTTTCATTTATCCAGCCAGATCACAGGAAGGGGTGCAGCGTAACCAGCTAGTTCTATAACTACTTCATCTATAGCGCCTTCGGAATAGGAAGCAGTCGGGGGTGATATTCGGAACTCGAAGGGGACCAAATAGGTTCTATGCTATGAGGAAGCATCAGAGGTCGGAGTCTTTTCAGGGTGTGGCTACAGGTATATTGACTTTTCAATCTCGTGGTGTATATGCTCTTATTGATTCCAGTTTTGATATGTCATACATCAATTCTAGTATTACTGTGGAATTTGGGATAGAGTCAGGACGACCTTATAGTCCATTCTGTGCATGTACCCTTTGAGCGAGATGTATTACTCGTGAAGCCTTTTCATTACAATTATCTTACTTGCAACCTCTTGTGGAATTGAGTCTTACAATGATTTCCTAAATGGGGTCAGAATCCGAGGGTAACTAATTCTACTTGCTTTCCTAGACTCTCACTAAGGAACCATATCTTTTGAATTTCTTATAAAAATCATTTTACTCAAAAAGATAACATGTATTCACTTGTGCTTATGCATAACCCGTGATAAAATTTGCCTATGTGGTACCAAATTCTGTGTAAAGCAGCCCGGTATTGTGATCCTTCTTGAGTCACTCTTTTCTCCCTAGTGTAGATGACTTCTATGATTCAAATAACTACTCTGCTTCTTCGTTAATATTGTCATAAAGTTTTTCACTATCTAGTGACATGAGATCCTATCTCGGCTCCTATTATATATGTGCATATCAGTTGAAGCGGGGCAGTTATCTATATAAGCTTTTGAGAAATTTGAGATCTTCACAAACCCCCCACAAGAAGGCCTTTTCTTTTCCCATTGTAGTATGACTTTCGTTCTCATTTAAATTGTTCCGCAATAAGTAACTTATTTTATTCCTAGTATTGAAGTTGCCGTAAAGTGGCCATGTATCGCAGCCATAGAATTATGATAACAGGACCGTGTCAATCTTCATCTCATAAGAAAAGAGTTTATTCCCTCTCCAGCCAGTACCTGAAACCCCTTCCATATTTTTAATGAGTCCTGGCAATGTGGACTCAATCATGAAAGGTTCGTATTTGGTGTTTCAGATTTGGCGCGTAGCATATTAATTTAAAAGGCAAATTGTCGTATCTTTATCATTTCTTGTATAGGATAAGCTATCAAGAAGGGTTGAGCGGTTCAGAGTATACTAACCTCACAAGTGCTTAACTTCTATTTCATTATCATGGGCTTATGGCATAGGTTCCTTGTATCAATCAAAATTAGGAGTGTAATTCGACATTACACCTTGAAACCCCTATCTCATTCAAGGTATCAGAGTGTTCCCGCTCTTGATATTTCGATCTTCCCCACACTCCAGGAGTCGATCAGTGGTACGTACCTGGATATTCCTCCTTAAATAATTTCTATTGCCGATATGCTATCTAAACTTCATGCCTTATTGTTCCAACCAATGATTTTATCGCAACGATTAATCGTGTCATCATAATCCGTAGTAAGTGTTATACCATATGGGCTCAAACATGTCAAAGGGTAGCGTTACCCTGCGGTCAACCAAATTAGGTAGGAACTCTATGGTTGTATTCATTCTAGCCCTCTCAGGATAATGGTTAAAAGTCGCAAAATGTTTAAACTCGGGTATCCGGCATAAGAATCTAAAGTTAAAGAAAGTCCGCAAGCTATTCTCAAGGTTTCTTCTAGGAAGACGCTATGCGAATTGTTCCTAAGGGTAAAGTAGATGTAGTACATTTTAGAATTTAAGAAGCCTTAGAAGAGATGGATCCACTTATGAGTATGATGTCCCCGTGTCATATCAATGCCCTCCATGATTCCGGTGTTCCATGTATATGTGTCTAAATAGGTGATTGGGAACCTTCGGTATATCATTCCGATGGAAATTATTGAAGGTGAAGTTAATGGGTAGTTAGCTTATTCGAGATATCTAGCTGTCATTCTTGTTATATGAGTTTGGAAGTTGGGATTGTTTCCGTAAGTATGTTGTGGAAAAGCTTGTAAGTCGATAAGGCCACCTTGAAGGCCGAAAGTATCGTGGAAAGAAAATATTTTTTCTTGATCGTATAACAATTGTTTTGATTTGAAAGGTACCTTATAGGTGTTGTGATTTAAAAATGTGCAATCCATGTCCATGTATCATCGTGATAGCGTGATGCTTATAATACTGAGGTTCTTATTATTGATGCATACATTATGGTAATTTTTCGAGTTGTGGATGTGTTTTTAGGATGGTGTTGGTGGTTCTTTGACAGGTGGATAGGTCTAGTTACAAAGGAGACTCTGCCAAAATTTTTGAAAAAATCAGGAGTTAGTCAAAATTTAGAGACTTGAGGTAAGGTATAAAAAGAAATATGTTATGTTTGGTGTTTGGGTCAGGCTCTACCTCTCATTCGAGGACGAATGATCCTGGGGGGGGGGGATGCAAGGCCCCGAAAAATTTCTCTAAGAAAACTATGCTTCGTGATGCTATATAGGCTAACTATAATATTTTATGTTCTATTAACATGGTGGATATCAATGAGACTTGGTAAATATTTATATAAGTCTTATGGTAAGTGATGTGAGGTCCAAATGGAAGCTTAAGTGTATGCCAAATGGGAAAAATTTCGTAATAGGCTAAAATTTCAAATGGATTCGCACAAGGCTCAAATTTGAACGAACATATATAAATATTTATGAGGTCTTATGTGATGAACAACCTATGATATGAAAGGACTTTGATTCTAGTTTCCAACGCTTCAAACCGTTCGTCATTTGGACATTCCTACACAAAGTTATGACTAAATTACCAAGGGATGGAAAAATGCGATCCTGTGTCAGATTTGCGATCTCAATGTCCATTATGCGGTCCGCATTTTTGATCTGCGGTCGCAAATTAGGTCGCAGATTGGACCAGTGTAGCCCGGTTTTGGACGCCGATTTTGCAGTGCATTATGCGGCCAGCATTCGCGTTCTGCGGTCCATTCTGCTATAGCAGACCTAACAACGTAGGGTTAATTTTTCTATTTTTATAACCCGACCCCATGTCGATATATTACACCCTACCCTTCATTTTAGGCTTATTTTATGATACATTTAGAGAGAGAGAAGGGGTCCTAGAGGGAGAAGAGGTTCTTTGTCAATATTTCTCCTAAAGATCTTGCTTAAACCTTGAAGATTTGTCAAGAAAGGCACCTTGGTCATCTTCTTAAAAGGTAAGGGTCTATAATCCAAGCTCTTAATTTCTAGATATAACTAGGATAGACAATTAAAAGTGTAATTGATGAGGATAGGAGTGGATATCTTTCATGTATGAGTTCTTAAGAGTATTTTGTTAGGTCTTGAGCTAAGGATGGGTTGAGGGATGGTAGGATCTTTCACAAAATAGTTTTAAAAGCATGATACCCACTTAGTGTTTGAAAATATGCTCAACTGAACTAGAAATATGACCACCTCTCTAATTTGTGGTTCGATTTGTCATGTTCCTAAGAGATTGACGTTGCTAAGAGTCTCCGAGTATAGTAGGACTTAAGGAAAGCTCAATCGAGGTATGTAGGCTAAACATTCTCCCTCGGAAGTGATTTCCATATTATTTGTAAGTTTAAGTGTGGTTTACCTCCCAAAATTGTATAGTCCTGAGTCGCATCTTAAATGAAGTTTAGCATGCTAATTGGCTGAGAAGAATTGCTCTATTTAATGCTCCTAGTTGCTATTGTGTGTACTAAATGACTTGGTTAATTATGTCTACATGGTCTACTTGTTGATGAGATGTAATGACATATGGAAATGAATCGAACAAGGAAGTGTGAAACAATTAAAGTCTCAAATCTTATGAACTAACTTCCAAAAGTAGAATGGCCTAAAGGTCTTGTACCCGAACTATGCCCATAAGTGGCTATTTTATATAATGATTTGCCTTATAGATACAATCAATGTGTAATATAATTGTTGGTTGGTATATTCCTCTTTGGGAAGAGTCCCTTATGCTTGATGATTTTATATCTGTTGAATTCGAAAATACATAATTTCCGGAATATTTGGTACATTGATATTGGTTGGTGATCTTTGGAAATAAAGGGATGAAAATGTGAATAAACCGAATACGGCCACCGTGCTAGGAATAAAGAATCTTGTGAATGGACAAACGAGCCAAGGAAATACCGTTGTTGTTGGTGACTGGAAATACTAATTGGAATCTATAAATTGTGAAGGATATTGAGGTAAGCATGGTTGCGTTTATGATATATTCGTATACTTGTATTTATACCACAATTGTGTGCAATACTAACTTGAATCAAATATGTTTTTTTTTTTGGGAGTATCTTTAGCAACACCGAGGAAGGATGGGTCATAAGCTCATTCCTGAAACTACACGTGCCGGTGTAGGGGTGGATCGTGCTTATTCCCTTAACTGGGATGATCTTGGTAACATTGTAATTTGGTAACGCCAATCCATACAGCATATATGGGAAGGCGGCTTAGCCGATCGGGCGGTGATCGGACGCCATGTCGCACACATGGTGGTATTGTGCTGGAAATCAATAATCTGAAAATTTGAGATCTGGGAATTTAAAAAAAAACAAGAAATTTGTGATTTGGTACATGTCTCTAAAGGGATGACCTAGCCGATCGGGTCATGATCGGACTCCGTGCTAACAAAGACGGTGGCAAAACTTATATCGGTGCTAGAGATCTCCCAACCAAACAAAAATTATATATATTATTTTCATAAACTAGAGGACTAACATGTTTCAAAATTGGGTGTTAGAATATTGTTGATCTTCACTTACTGTTTGTGGATTCTTTGCTTGTATGGATATTCTATTCTGAAGTAGGACTTTTAGCCTTACATACTAGTTCTATTCGATGGCACTAACGTCCCTTTTGTCGGGGGCGCTACATTCGTGTTATGATTGTAGGTGGTTCTATAGCAGGTACTCCAGTCCACCGGCAGTAGCACCTCCTCTACATTTCGTCAGCTGTGTTGGTGAGCCCCACTCCATCCCGGGGTCATGTTATATATCTTTTGTTCATTTTCTGAATATATTTGAGGTATAGCCGGAGTCTTGTTATCGACATTTCTCTATTGCTCTTATCTTGTGTTTAGAGGATTCATAGACTATTGTGGGTAGTGGTTGATGCTGGGAGTCCGGGCTAGAAATTTTGGTACTTGATAAGTCTGTTTTTCACTAAATTTGTAAGCTTGTAATATTTTGAAAACTAAATGAAGCAATTAGAAAGAATGAAATGAGGGTTGCTAACGACACATTCCTTGCGTTTTATTAAATGGGATAACATCCCCTCTTTATTTATGAACTAGTTTGGGTAGAATGAAACATAGCAGGCTTGCTCCGTCGGGTTTACTCAGTTGAGCGCCGGTCGCGCTCCTCGAATTTTGGGGTGTGACACGGTATCTATCGTTTTGTATCGGGGTACGCATTTTACCTCGCGCTTCTATAGAGCAGTCCAGCAGGAGTTGGGCACCCGAGTTGAGTTGAGCACAACATTTCATCCTCAAACGGACGGTCAGTCTGAGCGGACTATTCAGATATTGGAAGATATGCTCCGAGCCTGTGTCATTGATTTTGGATGCTCATGGGACCAGTTTTTGCCTTTAGAAGAGTTTGCCTACAACAACAGCTACCAGTCCAGCATTCAGATGGCTCCATATGAGGCGTTATATGGTAGGCAGTGTCGGTCTCTGGTTGGATGGTTTGAGCTAGAAGAGGCTCGTTTATTAGGTACAGATTTAGTTCAGGAGGCCTTGGATAAGGTCAAGATCATTAAGGACAGGCTTCGTTCGGCTCAGTCGAGGAAAAAGAGTTATGCAGATCGTAAGGTTCGGGATGTAGCTTTCACGATTGGTGAGCGCGTCTTGCTCCGAATGTCGCCTATGAAGGGTGTGATGATATTTTGGAAGAAGGGCAATCTTATCCCTAGGTTCATCGGTCCACTTGAGATTCTCGATCGTGTGGGAGAGGTGGCTTATAGACTTGCCTTGCCACCTAGCTTGTCAGCCGTGCATCTAGTGTTTTATGTGTCCATGCTTCGGAGGTATCACGGCGATCCAGCCCATATGTTAGATTTCAGCACTGTCCAGTTGGACAAGGATTTGTCTTATGAGGAGGAGCCGATAGCTATTCTAGACCGGCAGGTTCGACAGTTGGGGTCGAAGAGATTTCCTTCGGTGCGAGTTCAGTGGAGAGGTCAGCCTCCTGAGGCATCGACCTGGGAGTCTGAGTCTGATATGCGGTGTCACGCCCCAAACTCGAGGGACATGACCGACGCTCGATCGGGCATCCCCAGTCAAGCGGACCTGGGTGCTTTTCCTATCCCACGTATTACCCCACATTTTCCATTACTTATTAGCCAAGTGAAATGACCATACGTTTAATTTAGAACACCAATTTATTTCAAAACATAAACAAGGTACATGGTTACTAGCGTGGTTTACATTTTACATTGCCCATACATACAAAATACATATTACATAAGTTCATGACCCACGTTTCCTGTCTAGGGAGCCTCTACAGATGAAAGAAGTTAATACAATATTTGCCGGTAACAAGGCTCCGGCTATACCTTTTACAACATCAAAATAAAACTACGGAAACAAGCGGCCTGAGCCACGTAAGGCCCCGAGAGGAATGGGGCTCAACAAAACAACTAAAGGAAGACGAAGAGGGAGCTACGATCGGTGGGCTGGAGTACCTGCTGCAAATCCACCTACAATCATAACACGAATGTAGCGCCCCCGGCAAAAGGGACGTCAGTACACTTGAATTGTACTGGTATGTATGA
>MU721990.1:130541-146478 GCA_026770625.1 Nicotiana glauca
AAACCTGGGTGCCTTTCCTATCCCACGTATTACCCCATATCTTCCATTACTTATTAGCCAAGTCAAATGACCATACGATTAATTTAGAACACCAATTCATTTCAAAACATAAACAAGGTACATGGTTACTAGCGTGGTTTACATTTTACATTGCCCATACATACAAAATACATATTACATAAGTTGATGACCCACGTTTCCTGTCTACGGAGCCTCTACAGATGAAAGAATTTAATACAATATTTGCCGATAACAAGGCTTCGGTTATACCTTTTACAACAGCAAAATAAAACTATGGAAACAAGCAGCCTGAGCCACGTAGGGCTCCGAGAGGAATGGGGCTCACCAAAACAACTGAAGGAAGACGAAGAGGGAGCTACGATCGGTGGGCTGGAGTACCTGCTGCAAATCCACCTACAATCATAACACGAATGTAGCGCCCCCGGCAAAAGGGACGTCAGTACACTTGAATTGTACTGGTATGTATGAACAAACCTTGCGCCAAGTAAACACAAGCCATAGACAAGTAAGTAATAGTAACAGAAACAACAACAAATCCATGAAGTAAAAACAATCAAGCCAAACAAGTTTTACAAACTCTCCCGTTTTCCACTTCCACATTTACACATCAATAGATTTCACATTCTTGCTCATATTTTCATTTCAACAGTGATTTCTATCACTTTCCACCCTTATTACCTCGGCCACCCTTATCACCTCGGCCACCCTTATCACCACAACCCACACCTTATTACTTCGTATTGCGGCGCGCAACTCGATCCCACCGTACAGTTTCAATTCACAAACAATCACCACAATAACAATAAAAAATTCACAAAGATCACAACAACACTCCTTAGGGAGTAGCAACAATAATTTACAAGTGTTTCCATAGCCATCAATACTATTTCCGTCATANTTTCGAGGTTAGCCATACATACTTGGAGTCGAATTTCCTTTTTAAACTCCTATTAACAGTCACCAAGCAATCTAGCCATGTTAATCTAGTTCACAAATTAACACATGCACCTTAGAATTTGAAATTCACAATTACTATCCGAGTTTTTTTTTTAGGTTATCAACCGTTCTTTACACAAATTCTTTACTCCCTCCCAACTACTCTTACTAGATTTTAGGTTTTAATAAACATCCATGAGTGTTTCAACCCCTATTATCAAGAACTAATGCATGAGACTTTCCCCCTCTCAATAAATCTGAAAGTCCATGAAAATGGGGTAGGGATTTTACCTGTAGAAATGGGGATGAAGACACTTGATTTAAAAATTTCCCGGACCAGATACTTTGAGGAACAAATTTTGAAGAAGATGAACTTGACTCTCAGGAACCTCTCCTCACTCTCTCTTATTTTGTTTAGAAAATATGTAAAAAATGAGGGGTTGGGGTGTTATATTAGAAAGGGGGTCGGGTTTTAAAGTTTAGAAAATAGAAGCCCGAGCAAGATCTGCGGTCGCACTATGCAATCGCCGAATTGGAATGTGGTCCGCATATTGGACCGCAAAACTGACCCTAATCACTGAACATCTCTGTCTGGGTATGCGGTGGAAATGCGGTCCACATTCTGATTATGCGGTCGCATAATGGACCACATTTATAACATCAACTTAGACTAACTCTCTGATTAACTATGCGGCAGGAATGCGGTCCGCATATCGATTATGCGATCGCATTCTGAACCGCAAAAATGACACTTTTCTGGAAAACTTTGATTCTAGATTCTTAAGTGCAAAACCAGTAAAAAAATTTACATAGTCCCAACACATAGGTGAACTTTACTCTACGAGTTGCTAGGATTTGAGAACTTATTTTCTCAGGGCCTCACATGCGGAGCCGTTATCCCTATCTATTTCCGACTTAGGTACTTCTTTCTTTTGTCCGTTCGAGGACGAGCGGTTATTTTAGAGGTGGAGAACGTGACGACCCAAAGGGTCATCACCTGCTTTCTCTTTCGTTCCGTGCTTTCGAGGCCTTGAAAATCTTAATTTTAGTTTCCTCGATTTGCGTGCACAATTCGGGCGCGTAGCCGAAAAGCTTAAATATGAATTCTGTTTAATAATTAATGAATCTTGATATTAATACAACTAAAGTTGACTTTGGTCAACATTTTGGGTATACGGACCCGGACCCGTGATTGGTCAATCCCG
Organism: Nicotiana glauca; assembly: GCA_026770625.1. NCBI lineage: Eukaryota > Viridiplantae > Streptophyta > Magnoliopsida > Solanales > Solanaceae > Nicotiana > Nicotiana glauca. The sequence continues at coordinate 132,704 of MU721990.1, forward strand.
GAGGGTCCGTAGAAAATATGGGACTCGGGCGTATGCCCAAAATTGAAATCCGAGGTCCCAAGTCCGAGTAATGAATTTTTAAAAGAAATTGTTTTTCTGAAATCTATTTGGAAATTTGAAATGAAAATGGATTAGCAAGCGTCGGTATCGGGCCCGTATTTTGGTTCTGGCACCCGGTACAGGTCTTATATGTGGTTTAAGCACTTCCTGTGAAGTTTGGTCGAAATCAGACGTCATTTGACATGTTTTAGACCTAAATATCTAAATTTTGAAGTTTAAGAAGTTAGAATGAAAAAGTGATGATTTTGAGACTGATTCCTCGTTTATGATGTTATTTTGGCGATTTAATCGCACGGTTAAGTTCGTCGAATGTTGTTGAGTTAGAGTGTGTGTTTGGTTAGGTGCCCCAAGGGCTCGGGTGTGATTCGGATGTGTTTCGGGATGATTTTATCCATAGAAAAGTTATAGAAAATAGTTGTTTGCTGGTGTCCAGTCAATTGCTCTATGCGATCGCATAGGTAGGCATATGAGTACATGGTGTTATTCTTCAGGGGGTCCGTTTGTTGTATGCGATCGCAACTCCCTTCCACGATTGCATAGTGCTAGCCTGAGAAGCCCTTTATTTTCTTCTATGCGATCGCAATGATCACTCCGCGATCGTAGTGAACACTTTCCCTTCCTGTATGTGATCGCATGACTTCCTTCGCGATCGCATAGGCCATTATCGCCCAGTTAAATTTTTTAAAAACAGAACTAGTAGCTACAGGATTTAGTCCATATTTCACACGAGTTCTTCTTCTCCACAGCTCTTGAACGAATTTTTGAGCACTTCTTTACCAAAGCTTCTTGGGTAAGTAAATTCCCACTCATTTCCTTCATCTTCCTTCATTAATTAATGAGTTTCTAAACCTAAATCATGTAATCTACGGTTGAAATACGGGGAAAAGGGTAGAGTTAGGGTTTTTCAATTTTTTTTGATTTAGACCTTGTTTTGGGGTCGGATTTGAAAACAAATTATATATTCGGGCTCGTGGGGGAATGGGTGACTTGGAATTGGTTCGAACCTTATGCGGGCCCGAGGGTCGATTTTGGGAATTTTTGGAAGAAAGCTAGAAATTCATATTTAAGCATTGGGTTCGATTTGTTTAGCTATTATTAATACTGTAAGATCATTATTTTATAGATTTGACCGAGTTGGAGCCGAATTCGAGGGGTAAAGCTATACTAGAGGCTTAAGTTGAGTTTGGAGCATTCGAGGTAAGTGTTTGGTCTAACTTTGGCTTGAGGGAATAGGAGTAGAGTCTTATATGCTAATTGCTATTTGTCGAGTACGGTATATAGGCATGGTGATGAGTATCTATACACTGGTGTCTAGCATGACCGTGTGTCCTTATATTGAGATTATCCTGAATTGTTGTGACTCTTCCATGCCTATTTGATGATTTCTATATACTGTAAAGAGCATGAGACAAAGATTATGATTACTAAACTCTGTGGAGTAATGGCTCGAGTTGTGTTACTGATTGAGAAGGTACATGATATGAAATGACTCTTGGAGCGATGGCTCGAATGTTAAAGTGAATTATAAGTGAGAAGCGTAAGAAAGAGAAAGAGCTGATGGTTACTCCCTTGCCGGGATGTGTTATTGGTTTGGTTGATTTTCTCCGTTGCCGGGATTTAGTTATGTTGTTATATTCCCTTGCCGGGATTGCTGTCACTAGTTGTTACCCCCCTCCCCCCTTAACCTTTACTTGTGGTTGTCGATTGGGTGAGGTTTTGTTATTTATATATGGATTGGGTTGCACGCCGCAATAGTGATAATCGTGGATCGGGTTGCACGCCGCAACAACACTATACATTTGTGGATCGGGTTGCACACCACAACAAAACTATATAATTGTGGACCGGGTTGACGCCGCAACAACAATGTTTACTTATGGTTCGGGTTGCACACCACAGCAGTGATGGTTGATGATCGGGTTGCACGCCGCAACAGTATTGTATGTGATCGGGTCGGGTTGTGCGCTGCAACAAATTATAGCTTAAGTGTGTTTATTCTGGATTTAAGTTTTTGTTGGCTGTTCTATCCTTAAGTTTAGACTTCCTGTTTTTAACTGTTGCCCCCCCACAGCATGTTTCCCCATCCTTTTATAAACTGCTTATTTCCTATTTATTTTCCGCAATATATTTCATAACTGCACAGGTTTATCTGGTAGTCTGGTCTAGCCTCGTCACTACTTCGCCGAGATTAGGCTAGACACTCACTAACACATGGGGTTGGTTGTGCTGATGCTACACTCTATGCATCTTTTTGCACAGATCACAGTACCGGAGCAGCGGCTTTTGGACAGCAGTAGGAACGTTGGGAGCTGAATTCAGTCCAGAGATCCCGAGGTAGCCTTGCTAACGTCCGCATGGCCCGGAGTCTCTTCTACTTTATTTCGTTTGTTGTCCTCGTACCGGAACAAACAATATTGTATTTTATTCAGACTCTGTTTTTAGTGTTCTATAGATGTTCGTGAGTTAGTGACTCCAGTTCTGGGTAGAGTTTGTGAGTGAACTTCCACATTGGTTTTCAGTTATTTATATTTAAGACTTACACTTTATTATATTACGTTTTGTTTTTATTAAATGGTCGAAAATTGCTAAATGAAGTAAATTGAGTTGTCTTGCCTAGCTCCTATTAGTAGGCGCCATCACGACTCCTGAGGGTGGGAAATCCGGGTTGTGATACATACACTTCTGCTAACCTGTTTTAGATTTTCGAACTCCACTGCACGGGCTGCCCTTATCTCAACAGGCAGAAAATGATCTATAAAGGCATCAGTGAACTCACTCCACCTCGCCGGAGGGCTATCCTCCTCGCGGAAGTCTTCCCATAACTCAAACCACGCATAAGCCACCCCTTTCAGGCGGTAGGCAGCCAACTCTACTCCCTCTATCTCAGTTGCATGCATGACCCTGAGAGTCTTGTGCATCTCATCACTAAAATCCTAAGGGTCCTCTCTAGATTGGCACCCAAAAACACTTGAGGGTCTAACTGAAGAACTCTGTTTACCCTGGAACTGATGGAATCCCCTTGCTGGCTAGACGAACTGGGTGCAACATTTGACCTCTGGGCCTGAGAGGCCACTAGCTGTGTCAGCATCTGAATAGCTCTCTTAATATCCCCTTCAGAAATACCAGAACCAGAAGCTGAGGTTGGAGGCGGGACAAGTGTATCAATGGGAGGGAAGGTAGCACCCTCCGCAGGTGTAGGAACTGGGGTAGTCTGCTATGGAATAGATGAACCGGCAGGGTGATAGCAGGGCGACTACTCTCACCCGCAATATCAAGCAGTGATTAGTCATCCACTCCTAAGGTGGCATTGGCTTCTTGGCCAATTCTCGCTTTCTTTTTAGGTGTCATTTACTGAAAAGCAGAACAATGCACCAGTTATAGAAGGAACAGTTTCACAATTGCAGCACGATTCAGAATATCAAAGAAAGGTGTTATTCCTAATGCCCAAGTAGCCTCCAACTTATAGATGTGGTCGACTTCACACCGATAAGAAGGACTCTACTAGTCACGGCTCCAAGACATCTTAGGACACTTTAAAACCTTAGGCTCTGATACCAAATTTGTCACATCCCGACATCGAGAAGCGCGACTGGTGCTCAATCGAGTGAACCCAACTGAGCAAGCCTTACCCAAACACTTTCTACCCAACTCAAAACGATTAAGGGATCTGATCCTATTTAGTTTAATTAGATAATAAAAAGGGGTTTTACATTCAAAATGGATATCTTATTTTATAATACAACCTTAAACCGTAGTTAGGCTTCCAAGATTTCATACAGTTATAGTTTAGAAGAAAGAAAGAGTACAAAGTTACAACATGGTTTGTTGACCTATCCAATACCCGTATATAACCCACACAAACGTCTACGGAGCCTCTAAGGATATAAAAGACAATGATAACAACGCTGGCAACAAGGCCCCGGCTATACAAGAAAATGGATATCTATCAAAAAAGGTATGCTACATAACCCCTTGAAGGAGGAAGGGGCTCACCAAGATTCTTGAGAAGAGGATGCTCCGCTACGTACGATCGGCACTATTCGCTACGGAGCCACCTACATTCATTTAAAATACAGCGGCCCCCGGCAAAAAGGACATTAGTACCATGGAATAGTACTAGTATCTATAGCTAAACACCATCCTATTTGAAAGAACAACCACACAAGAGTAAAAAAGGCAACAAAGTTTCAAATAAGCACCATGCCAACAATATTAGGAGGTTCTCATGATTTTCACAAATTTTCAAAAATTTTAGATTAGAACCTCCCACACTATTGCATCATTATCCATATTACCACCGCTTCCGTGAGCGGAGTACGATCACGGCCCGATCAGCTAAGTCGTCTCCCCGAGACGTTACCATTATTTCATTATTCACTTTCTAGTTTCAATCATCAATACATTACCACCACATGTATATATATCATGGCATCCGATCATGTCCCATTCGTCTAAGCCGTCTCCCCCAGACGTCACCATTTTCTATTATTTGTCTCACACCAATCTTTGGTTACACATGTTTTATTTTACCGGCACTTGGGGTCACAAATTCCACATTCCATAACTCACAGTTCACGTTGTTCCCATTTTCAACACTTACCTTGCCACTTAATGCTATAGGCATATGTAAAAGCAATTTAAGTCATAAGCACGGAAGGGAATTCGTCAAGTTTGTCATATTAGTCCCAAAGTAACCTTGGCATGATAGTTAGACATTTAACACGTAAATCATGTTATCCACACATCTTCCATTTGCAAGAATAACACATTATGCACCTAAAGTTACTTACCACATACATTTTCACAACATCAATTCACTTAACATAAAAAGCATTGCATCAATTACGTTTCGAACTTACAACACTTACACGGGCACCATTGAAGCCCAATTTCTAAGAGGAGGGGTTTTTAGCCATACATACCGCAATAAAGCTCTCCCCTAATTCTTATAAAATTCCAAGACTCTTAGCACTTCAATCTATTGTATAAGAACTACAATTGAACCAAGAATTAGTGACGAGATTAAGATTCTAGCTCGTTTGAGCATATTATTAAACATGAAAGGTGTATTATGATTTTGGGCCCCTTTTGAAAGAAATTTCTTCAATATTATACCCCAATTGTTGTCTCTTTAGTTCTCATCCTACCCTTACCCCATGTACCCACTTGATAATCACCTATTTTAACAGAAATTTTGAAATTATTGATGAGGGTACAGTTCTTACCTCTTATGATGAAGACCTAGTAGCTTCAATTGAAAATCTTCAAGGATTTGGGGCAAAGATTTAGAGAGAACTTGATGAAGATTACTCCCTCTCACTCTATAACACCCTCTCTCTCTCTCTATGTCGTGAAAATAATAGAAAAATGATCTATTGGAGGTGTTTTTAGTGGGCTGGGGTCGGGTTTTAAGAATTAGAAAATAGGAGCCCCGAGTCAGATCTGCGATCTCATTTGCGATCACAAAGTTGACATGCGGCCTGCATAATTGATCGAAAAAATGCTATCTAAAACCTGAACACACTGTTTGGGTATGCGATAGAAATGCGGTCCGCATACCCGTTTTGCAGTCACATAATGCACTGGGAAATTGCCCCTTACAAAATCTCTAGGGGATTATGCGACAACTATGCAGTCTGCATATCGGTTATGCGATCACATAATTGACCGCATAGTTGACCTCAAATTTGACCAACACACTAACTCACTTTGCAGCGACTATTCGGTCTACATACCTGATATGCAACCGCATTCTCGACCGCAGAATCGCACTTTTTTAGAAAATATTATTTCTTGACTTTGTAATGCATAGCTCAGTCCAAAAGGGTCCAAACCGCAGTGAGCCTCGGCGTGAAGAATTTTACGCATCTCTAACACATATTCCTAATTTGACACTACGAGCTTTCAGGTTTAGAGTAAAAATCTCTCACGGGCCTCACATTCCCCTAGCTATCCAAAAGTCGGTTGTAGGAGAAGTTTTGTATATTTTGCAGCCCCCTTAGGCAACTTACAGATGTTGCCTCGTTAAAAACCTTGCCGGTAAAAACCCTTCTTATTGCATAAAAACTCGGTCGAAAGAAAAGAGTGCAACGGGTGCACTTTAGGGCCCTGTAGTCTTCCGATCGCACTAGCATTCCAGTAGCTCTGGTCAAGTGCCTGCATAAGGGTTAATTCCGAATTCAAAATAAAAAAGGGAGATGATTGTACCTTGAAGTGAGATATGCTGGCGATGCCTCGCAATTTGTTCGTTATAATCGCCTGGGGCATAAATCTGACGTGGATTTCTACTTCGCCTTTTCAAGCCGGCCGAGGGTGAGGCTCGATTCACCCATTAGTTTATTCAGGGGTACAGGTATGAGCATTTGTAACATGTCGTGTATTGCGAACATTTCCCTTGCTGCGTGTTGTTCCCCATAGACGATCTTGATTCCATCTTTTGTTGGGAATTTTATCATCTTGTGAAGGGTCAATGGTACTACTCTCATGCAATGTATCCACGGTTGCCCAAGTAAGGCATTATACCTTACATGTTGCAGCTTTTTTTCTTCATTTTTCTTGGTCGCCTCCCTTTGTCGGAACTGATTTTTGGCCCGATCAGTAAGGAATTACCGGAGGTGTCCTTTGTTGAGCAGTCAAGCTACTTCTTCTCGTAGTTGATGGAAATCCTCTGTCATGTGGCCGTGCATATTGTGGAATTCACATACTAAGTTATAGTTCCTCTGCGAAGGATCTGATTGTATCGGTTTAGGCCACTTGGCATCTCTGATCTTACTGATGGCGAATACGATGTCTGACACGTCGATACTGGAGTTGTATTCCGATAAGTGGGGCACATTTATTGGCAACACGTTTCCATTAAACTTGTTTTTATTGACGAGCCCTCGAGGGTCTTGTCCTTGATCCACCATCCGATCATTGCGAGATAGGTTGCGTCTTGGGGCATTCCTCCTGTCTTCGAGGTATGGTTGGTACCTTTCTTTGTTTGGTTTCGATTTTTTTGCCAGGAGTCTGTTCGGGTATACTGATCCCGAAGGGCCTCAACTAGTCATCCTTGGCTCTAGTCTTTTATTGGTACTGGTTGTGGACGTTCGACCACGTCACGATTGGATACTCCATTAAGTTCTGCTTCAATTGTTTTAAAGGTAATGAGCTTCGTTCGTTCAAGCCTTGGGTGAAAGCTTGCACTGCCCAGTCGTAGAAGACTGGCAGTAACTCCATCCATTCCATCTGGAAGCGGGACACGAATTCCCGCAACATATCGTTCTCTCTGTGCTTTATTTTGAAAACGTCAGACTTCCTCATTGGTACTTTGATGGCTCCGGCATATGCCTTTACGAAGGAGTCTACTAGCATGGTGAACGAATCTATGGATTCGGTAGCCAAGTTTTGATACCACATCATGGCCCCTATGGAAAGCGTTTCTCTAAATTTTTTCAGCAATACGGACTCGATCTCGTCATTCTCTATATCGTTGCCTTTTACTGCGCAGGTGTAGGCAGTAACGTGTTCGTTAGGGTCAGTGGTGTCACACCTCCTTTTTCGCTACTACACCCCGCGAAGGGTATAATAAAAGGAATTTTTCTAGTTAAAGGACAATCGAGATGGGATTTGTTTATTAAGATTCAGAGTCGCCACTTAGGAGATTTATGGTGTCCCAAGTCACTGGTTTAAATCCCGAATCGAGGAAAGGGTTTGACTCTGTATTACAGGCGCAAACCAGAATTTCTAGATAAGGAATTTTGTTGACCTGAGGGAAGGTGTTAGGCACCCCCGGATCCCGTGGTTCTAGCACGGTCGCTTAACTACTATAAATGGCTAAATATCTTATTTTAATACATATTGTAACTTATGTGCTTTTTTTAACTTTAAATCGCTTTTATTATTATTTTAAAGGGAATTGCAACGTCGTGAAAATGCCTCTCGAACCACTGCACATAAATGCACCCGCGGTTTTTAACACATTTCGACTTTATTGAGATTTGGATTTGGGTCACATAAATGTGCACCCATATTGAGGAAGGTAAAATTATTTAAGTAACGGACCTAAAGCAAATAACGTGTTTATTATCTTTGCAGGAGACCGTGAAATTTGCTAAATGGCACGTCCGAAATTCTAGGATTAAAAGAAGTAAACAAATGAGGGCCAGGCCTTTGAGATTTTATTTGGCTTGGCACACCTCAATTCCATTTTAAAGGATTGTACTCAACTAAAGCAAACTACGGATGTTTGTGATTCTTTCCTAAATTTGAGATTAGCGTGAAGGCCTAAATATTATGGAATGATAATGAAAGGACTCACATTTAACTAATGAGGCATCGGGCAGACTTTTATTTTCATCAAATTATAGAGCATATGGATCATCATTGCCTAATTCTTAAATTCATGTGAGTTTGCGTAGTTCGGAAAATTGATAAGCAAATGGGCTGGGAGACAAATGTTTGCTTTCAAATCTACTTAACAGTTAAAGGCTACTTAAACAATTCATGTATCAAGCAGACAAGTTAAAACTCCATGTTGTTGCATAGAACAATTTAACCATGTAAAAGCTGCTACCAATGAGTACAGGTAGATCCAATTTCAAAATCCTCTAGTTATTCAAGGTATTAGAAAATTTAGTCATAACAAATATATCAAACTAAATTACTCTAATAATATAATTAATGAATTTAATGGTTTTCAAATTATATGCAGCCTCAATTTCCATTTCTGTCCATTTCATCTCCACGCTCGATGTTAACATAGACAACACAAACATCACAAAATAACAAACTCAAACAAACTACAGAAAACAAAGATAAATAACATTAACATGTGAATTTCCAAAATGGCAGAATCTCAGGACCAAACCTGTACAAGATGACCTGTAAAACGAAAGTCCAAATTTAACAAAGAAATGGACCTTAGTTAAGCTTGACCCGCCGAAATTACGGAACCTCGAATCGACATCGGAGTTATAAAACTCGAACGTAAAAACGAACTGCTTCGCCGGAATCCCAGCAAACTCGACAAACCTCTTCAGAACAAACTCGACTCTTCAACGACGACTGAGACCCGATCAGACTGAATTCGGCAACGAGTTCAACAATCAACAGCAACAAATTTTTGACTTCAAAAGCTTTTGGGAACAGATCTCAATTGAAGTTTTCGAATTGGTTTGGTCTCGATGGGGAGGTTGAAAGTTTCAAGCGGTTACATGGTGTCCTCTTTGGCAAGGAAGACGATGGCAGTACAAAGGGGGTTCGTTTCTTTTCGGCTCTGATTTTCAGATTTTGGGCGTCCTTTTTTGTGTGTATTTTTTGGTCCCCCTTGAAGAAGAAAGGGGGGTGGATTTTATAGAGTGTGTAGGGTAGGGTCTTATGTGGGGGAATATTTTTGGGGAAGGTCTCATGTGGGGGGAGGTTTTTGGGGGGAAATATTTTTTTGGGGGGAATATTTTTTGTTTGGGGAAGGTCTTTTGGGGGAAATATTTTTTGGGGGAAGGTCTCATGTGGTAGAAGGTTCTTCCAATTCTTCTTTTTTATTCCCAATTTTCTTTTTATCTTTTTTTTATATTAAAAAAATCCTAGAATTTAAAAACCTAAATTATCTAAAATTATAAAAGCTACTTAATCCTAAATTAAAAGAGAAAAATCAATAAAAGGAAAAGGTGTAAAAATGAAATATTTTTTGTGATTTTTAATTTTTATGAAAGCCAAATGACTTCCGATAAAACCTAAATGTCATGCAAGATATTTTTTGGTATTTATTATTTTGATTTAAAAATATTAAAATGCATGATAAGCGACTAAATAAAGAAAAATTCCTAAAAAATCAATAACAATTAATTTTGATCTATTTTTAGGAGTTATCTTTATGTAGGGCAAAAATTATGTGATCACAGCTGCCCCTCTTTGCTCGGGAACACGCAAAGTTCTTTGGCAAAGTTAAGTGAGCGGATACGAGCGATTTTTGCCCGTTCGAATACTCCATGCGAAGCATTTTTGAAAACTGTCTGACCGAACCCTGCTTTAAAGATTGCCTACATATCCTTGGCTATAAAGGAATCAGTTCAGTGTAGTTCTGGAAGGTTTGGTAGCCGGGACTACCAGGAGTTGTGATTTTACTGCAATTGCTGTTGCTACTGCTTGCTGACCTCCCTTATTACACCGTGTCAAACTAAAAAAAGCTAGCCTAAGCTATGATCTATGAATTAAAAAAAGGGTCCTATCTATGTCTTCAAACTTGCTCTTGTGTTGCCTTGAACTTGTATTCTCCTGATGAGATTCTGACATTCTGATCGGAGATGTTTTGCTATTCCTCCGAGTGATGTTGACTGCTGACATTTGAAATATATGCCTCTATTCTCCAGGCGGGCTCCTGATTGCTGACACTTGAAAAGTATTCCCTTGTTCTCCGGGTGGGCTCCTGACTGCATCAAAATAGTCAAACAAAGAAAATTTTTGACCCAGTTTGGTGGCTGGGCACATCATGTTATCAAATATTAAAAATTAGAAGCTAAAATTTGAATTGTACTTCCCTTGTTCTCCAGGTGGGTGCCTGATTGCTGAACTTGAAATGTATTCCCTTGTTCTCCAGATGGGCTCCTGATTCCTGAACTTGAAAAATCTTCCCTTGTTCTCCAGGTGGGCTCCTGATTGCTGATCTTGAAAAGTAATCCCTTGTTCTCCAGGTGGGCTCCTGACTGCAACAAAATAGACAAACAAAGAAAATTTTCTGCCCCTATTTGGTGGCTGGGCACATCATGTTATCAAATATTAAAAATTAAAAGCTAAAATTTGAATTGTACTTCCCTTGTTCTCCAGGTGGGTGCCTAATTGCTGAACTTGAAATGTATTCCCTTGTTCTCCAGGTGGGCTCCTGATTGCTGAACTTGAAAAGTATTCCCTTGTTCTCCAGGTAGGCTCCTGACTACAACAAAATAGACAAACAAAGAAAATTTTCTGCCCCAGTTTGGTGGTTGGGTACAGCATGTTATCAAATATTAAAAATTGAATTGTACTTCCCTCGTTCTCCAGGTGGGCGCCTGATTACTGAAACTTGAAAAGTATTCCCTTATTCTCCAGGTGGGCTCCTAACTACTGAACTTGAAATTGAATTTATTCCTCTGTACTCCAAGCGAGCTCCTGACTTCACAAAAATAGACAAAACAAAGAAAGCTTTCTTCCCCAGTTTGGAAACTGGGTACATGTTACTGGATGAGAATTTAAAAACTAAAACTTGAATTGTAATACTTCTGTTCTCCAGGCGGGCTCCTGACTTCAGCAACTTGAAATGTATTCCTCCGTTCTCCAGGCGGGCTCCTGACTTCACAACTTGAACTGTATTCCTCTGTTCTCCAGGCAGGCTCCTGACTTCAAACTCGAAATATATTCCTTTGTTATACAGGCGGGCTCCTGACTTCACACAAACAGACAAAACAAAGAAAACTTTCTGCCCTAGTTTGGAAACTGGGTACATGTTACCAGATATTAATAAGAATTTAAAACTAAAACTTGAATTGTAATACCTCTGTTTTCCAGGCGGGCTCCTGACTTCAGAACTTGAAATGTATTCCTCTGTTCTCCAAGCGGGCTCCTGACTTCAAAATAGACAAAGAAATCAACTAAAAATAAAATTTGAATTGTAACACCTCTGTTCTTCACGCGGGCTCCTGACTGCTGAAACTTGAATCGCATGTCTCTGTTCTCCAGGCGAACTCCTGACTGCTGAAATTCGAAATGTATGTCTCTGTTCTCTAGGCAGACTCCTGACTTCACACAAATAGACAAAACAAAGAAATCTTTCTACCCCAGTTTGGAAACTGGGTACATGTTACCAGATACTAATAAGAATTTAAAACTAAAACTTGAATTGTAATACCTCTGTTTTCCAGGTGGGCTCCTGTCTTAAAAACTTGAAATGTATTCCTCTGGTCTCCAGGCGGGCTCCTGACTTCAAAACTTGAATGTACTCCTCTATTATCCAGGGGGCTCCTGACTACTCAAACTTGGATTGTATGTCTTCGTTCTCCAGGCAGACTCCTGACTTCTGAAACTTGAAATGTATGTCTCTGTTCTCCGGGCGAACTCCTGACTTCAACAAAATAAGCAACCAAAGAAAATTTTCTACCCCAATTTGGGAGCTGGGTGTAGGGGTGACTGTTAAACTGAATCATATTACCAAATACTATTGAGAATTGAAAGCTAAGTCCTATTGTCCAGGGAGGTCCTGACAACTCCTAAGGTATTACTCTCACTACATCTTATTATCTACAAGGGTTTTTTTTAAACTACGTCTTATTATCCACGAAGGTCCTGACAACTCATAACAATTATGAACCTAAAGTATTACTACATCATGTTATCTACAAGGGTTTTTGCACTACATCCTATTATCTAGGAAGGTCCTGACACTGCTATTTTAATTTTATCCTAAACAAGCAAACTTTGGAAATGACTGGCATTCCCCTATGCTATTCTTGATTATCTTGTATTTAATCAAACCACACTTTGCGGTCAAACCTGATTACTACTTTTTTTTCCCTCATGGAGGGTCTCTCCAGAACAACCGACTTTTCTGCCCCTATTTCAATCAAAGAAAATTTCATCAGTTTAAAATGGTGGTTAGTTGATGACATTCTTGTTGAAAATCATTCCACTGTATTGCTTTGTTTCTTCTTCGAACTGGCCTTAAATCGCTTGCCTTTCTTCCTGACTTCCAAACCCCTGACTTTGACAAACTGAGTATTCTGTACCCATGATGTTGTTTCACTCTCTGACCCCTTTATCTGAACCTTTACATTTCCCATGACATTTCCCAATCATTCCACCGATGACACTTTCGGTGATTCCCTGTATTCCACCTTTCATCATACTGTTTTTGACATGCTCCAACCACATCGTGCTTTATACTTTCCGGAATCTGGTAATGAGTTTTGAAATTGTAAGGCCCCGTAAAAATTTTGTGCTTAAAACCTAGTAGCTCATAGTGTCACGGTCCGAATATTGTGTTGAAAATCCAAAAGAAATAATTTTTCCAGAAATTGTCATTTCTGCGATCCAGAAAGCGGTCACAGATCAGCTATGCGGATCGCATTCCTACCGCAGAGTGTAATAGAAGGTTTGTCATAATTGAAGTTGAAAATGCGGTCCACTGTGCGATCGTATAATAAAAATGCGGACCGCATAATCATCGCATAAATTCCTCAGGGATTTTGGGGGTCAATTCTGTGGCGCATTATACGACCGCAGAACATGAATGCGAACTGCATTCTTGTTGCAGACCGTGTCAGAACATTTCGTTTTTGGGGAGCAATTCTGCGGTCCATTATGCGGACCGCATGTTTACTTTGCGATCGCAGATGCGACCACAGATTTCACCCCAGGCTTCTATTTTCTAATTTAAAACCCGACCCCCATTTTGATAAAATGCCCTAACCCCTCATTTTAACCACTTTTCTGAGCAAAATAAGAGAGAGAAAGGGAGGGGTTCTTGAGAGAAAGATTATCTCCTTCAAAAAATTGTTCTTCAAATTTGCTTGGTCCGAAAAATTCTAAGGCGAGTGTCTTCATCTCCATGTCTAAAAGTAAAATCCCTGACCACCCCTTATTCATTGATTTTCAGATTTTAATAGAAAGAGGGATTTTTATGCTTTAATTCTTGAAAGTGGAAGTCAAAACACTCATGCATGTTCTTTATACCTAAAGTTTAGTAAAATGGAAATGGGTAGAAGTAA
>MU721990.1:147564-182638 GCA_026770625.1 Nicotiana glauca
GGGGCACTGATTGTCCCTTTTGTTTGGCTTGATTGTGCCTTCCATGTGTGTTTGGTTGTTGCTTCTATTGTCTTTTTATACTTGTATATGGTTTGAGATCTACTTGAAACAAAGTTAGGTGTTGAAAACATGGTTGGCTTGACTTGTTAATTCTTATGTAATTGTTTGTTGTTTCTATTACTGTGACTTACTTGTCTATGGCTTGAGTGTACTTGGAACAAAGTTTGTTCACACATACCAGTACAATTCCAGTGTACTGACGTCCCTTTTGCCGGGGGCGCTACATTCGTGTTATGATTGTAGGTGGATCCCTAGCAGGTACTTCAGTTCATCGGCAGTAGCACTCCTTCATCTTCCACTGGCCGTTTTGGTGAGCCCCTTTCCTCTCGGGGCCTTGCATGGCTCATGCCACTTCTATTTCGGAGTCTTATTTTGGTTTTGTGTAAGGTATAGCCGGAGCCTTGTTACCGGCGAGTACTGTATTATCCTGTCATATCTTAGAGGCTCCATAGACAGTAAATATGGGTTATGGACTTATGTAATTATATGTCGGGCATTGTAAGTTGTAAACTTGTTAAGTAATTAAGCATGTTGTGTGTGTTTTGAAAAAGAGTGTCTTCAATTATAAAATGGTTAATCCTTTGGTTGGTAAGTAATGAAAAATACCGGGGGAACACGTGGGTTAGGAGAGGCACCCAGGTCCGCTTGACTGGGGCTACTCGGTCGGGCGCCGGTCATGTCCCTCGAATTGGGGCGTGACAGAAATCCCTTTCCACTTGCTTTGAACACAACTTGACATTGAAACATCTTAGACAGATAAAACCCTCGAAAGAAAATATAATGCAATGATTTTACGAGTTAAGGATAAGAAGAATCCAAAACTGGATGACTGCTAAAAAGAAAAGGGAAAGAAACTTATCTGACCGGAACAAGCTGGTACCAATGGTCATGACATGCTTTTCGGACTAATCGGCCCAATCTGTCCAACTAACCAGTTTTCATTTGCCATACTTTGTTGCCCTAGAATTTCCATCACCTGATTACTTTACCCAAATCTTGACCTTGTTCATCCTGCGGTGCCTCGAACAATTTTCCATCAATAGACCTTTCTCATTTGTTCACTTCTTAAACTCACTTTTGCCTCAAGGTGCCCGTGAGGGTTTTCACCAATAAGACTCTCTCATTTCTCACAACTCCTATCGCCTTATGGTGCCTGTAAAGGTTTTCACAATAATACTCTCTCATTTTTATTTCTCTCGCTCCCCACACCTTACGGTGTCCGCGAGGGTTTTCACAAATAAGACTCTCGTTTTAATTTTTTTCCTGCTTGAACCAGAGTGTTGCCCCAGACATGAATTACCTTTACCTGCTTGACTTGGCATTTCTCAAAGACTGATCAGAAGGTCTTTCTTTTGACCGTAATGTGGGTTTTGGACGGGGTTAGAAAGAAAGGGTATAAAAGGCTCAAAACAACTCAAAATGGGTTGAAATTACAACTTTCGGAATCATATCTCTTATGATAACCACAACTTCAGCCCCAGTTTCTTGCTTGGGGACTTTTGGATTATTATTTTGGTATGACTGAACCTCAGAGAGAGGCTGCCTACGTACCTTTTCAGGATCAAGTCAAACGTAGTTCACGTCATAAAATTACTTCGTTATTGTGATCTTCCCTTTCTTCCACTTTTCTTTTCTTTCTTTTCATTTCTTTTCTGTTTTCTGTTCTTCATTTTTTCTTTTTCATCTCTTTTCTATTCCTTTCTTTTTCTTTTCTTTTCTTCTCCTTCCTTTTCCTTTTCTCTTCTTCTTCTTTCTTTTTTCTTTTTCTTTCTTTTTCTTTTTCTCTTCTTCTTCTTTCTTTTTTTTCCTCCTTCTTTTCCTTTTCCATCCTTCTTTTCACTTACTTAATTTTGCACTTGCGTTTCTGAATTGTGCCATTGATTCCGAAAGAGGGTTATGAAAGAAAATAAACACGGCTCAAAAAGGGTGACAAAGGATAAAGTGTTTCAGATAGCAGAACAAAACGCCTTCGTTATTTCAATATTCAAAATATGCCAAATACGAAACAAGTACAATCAAAATAAAGAAATCGTACGTAGTATCTCTTGACCGCATCGGAATTGATGGCCATTTCTACACATTTTCCTCCACATCTGTTAGATATAATGCACCATTAGACAACACTCTGGTTACAACAAATGGCCTCTGTCAGTTTGGGGCAAATTTTCCTTTTGTTTCTGCCTGAAGAGGCAAGATACGTCTCAGCACTAACTGTCCGACTTCGAACTTCCTCGGATGCACTTTTTGTTGTACGCTCTTGCCATTTTTGTTGGTATAATTGGCCATGACGCACTGATACTAATCTCTTTTCATTAATCAAACTCAAATGTTCATGGTGGGTGAAATCGTCATCATGTTCCAGCTCATTATCACACTGAATTTCTTGTATTATTACTTCAGAATAAGACCGGCTTTCAAGACTGGGCCGAGGATTCCTCATGCATGTCATGTTATTGATATCAGCATAAAAAAACTATGCAGAGAAGAAAAACAAACTGAAACAGAATTAAGAATGAAGAAAGAAAGACAATTGCATTTCATTTAAGGACAAGATAACAGGGTTTTAACTCATCCAAACGGACGGAACATAGTATCTGGACTATAGACCCTGGAATAATCCAGACATCTTAAAGAAAAACAAGACCCACTACCAAGGCTTCTAGTCGTTGACTTTTGCCTATGGTCAGACGAACTGCTCATTTGCCCTGCTTGACCCTTCCTCTGCTTCAACCATGTTTACCTCAGTGAATAACCTTTTGAACCCCTTTCCCACGTCTCCATCCGCACCACTAAATGACCCAAGAACCTTTGACGACAGCGGCTTGTAATCTACCCATTTCAACTGAACCACCACTTTCTCACTGGTCGGCTTTTCATTCAAATTGGTTTTGCTAGAATGGATCCTCATTACCGTCTACGAAGGTTTCTTAGGATTTCCTCCCTTATGCATCGATTCGATCACATGAGCCTCATGGTGAGCCGGCAGTGGATTCTGATTGATATTTGGTGCCTCATGGTCATGAACTTCAATCCGGCGAGTGTCAATGAGTTCTTGCACAACCGTTTTTAGTTTCCAGCATTTTTTGGTATCATGCCCGGGGGTCCCCGAACAATATTCACAACTCACTGAATGGTCCAGATTTCTAGGAAGGGGATTTGGCACTTTAGGCTCGATTGGGTTCAACAGGCCCAGCTGCCTCAATTTGTGAAAAATACTGGTATATGACTCCCCTAGCGGAGTGAATGTTTTTTGCTTCTGTACCCTTTCATTCTGGAAGGCTTGATTTCCACGGAAACCAGATCCTAGAGGATTTCTGTAAGACCTTGGGGGTGGATATGTGTTTTTTGGAGGTGGGTATGTGTTTTAGGGAGCCGGTGCATGCCATTGCGCATGAACCGGAGGCTGGGTATAAGTTTGAGCATGGTGAACGGAAAAATGTGGGTCTGGTGGTGGGTAGTAGTATTGTGGAGGGCCATATAGGGTGTATGGGAAATTTGGGTGGCAGGGTCTTGGTTGGTAGTACAGTGAAGGGCCTCTAGATCTGGACCAAGCTCCGGCTTCGACTGTTGCAGCCTCTTCTTTCTTCTTCTTTCCCAACACACCCCCAGTGCCACTTTGGATGGCCTGGGTGGTTGCTTTTATCGCTGAATAGCTCATGATTTTATCAAATTTCAATCCTTCATCGATCATAGCTCCCATCTTCACCACTTCATTAAAAGATTTTCCAATTGCCGTCACCAGATGACCAAAGTAAGTTGGCTCCAAAGCCTGCAAAAAGTAGACGACCATCTCGCTTTCTTTCATCGGACGGTCAAACCTCGCAGCCCGTTCTCTCCAGCGGAACCCATACTCCCTGAAACTTTCCCCTGGCTTCTTCTCAAGTTTTATCAATGACAGGCGGTCTGGAATAATTTCTAGATTATACTGAAAATGGCAGGCGAATGCTTGTGCCAAGTCGTCCCAAATATACCACCTACCGTGGTCCTGTCGTGTATACCACTCCAAAGTAAAACCACTTAGACTCTGGCTGAAGTACGCCATCAGTAATTCATCTTTCCTACCGGCCCCTCTCATTTTGCTGTAGAATCCCCTCAGGTGGGCCACCGGGTCACCATGCCCATCATACAGATCGAATTTTGGCATTTTGAACCCTGCGGGTAACTAAACATCCGGGAATAGACATAAATCTTTAGAGGCCACACTAACTTGGCCACCCAACCCTTTCATGTTCCTGAAGGACTGCCCCAGGCTTTTTAATTTTTGAATCATCTCTTCCTGCTCCGGGTTTTTAAGCGGCTTTTCAGTTTCGACTGGGAGCTCAAAGTGAGGGTGTAAGAATATGGCTCAGGAATTTTAAAGGTAGGATCAGGAGGATAGTACTGACTGTCGTGAGCTTGAAACAGTGGTTCACTGGAAGATCTTTGCAGTGTGGCAGGTGGAGGCACCACAAAGACAGTGGTGATTGGTGGAGGAGGATTTTGTTTGGGTGGTGGAGCTTGGGGATGATATGAGGTACTGCCATAACTCTGTTGGTAGAACGGGAAAGCTAAAGATGAATTCACAGTAGGAGGCTCCTAAGACTAATCCAAAGGTGGGATGTAGGCTGGATTGGCGGGATAAAACTGGTGCCGACTGACCCCTAGACCAAGCCTGATGCATTTCAGCCATTTGCTTCCTCAACTTATGCATTTCTTCCCTCATCGCATTAACATCCATCACCTCTACCTCTTTTGCCGGGTCCACAATTCTGGTATCGAATTCCTGTCCTGTTATTTTCAGCTTGTTTTTTAATCGGGTGTTGTAGGAATGGGTTGCCAGAATGCCAAACAACTAACCACCTGCCTGAACTCAACATCAACAACAGCTTGGTCAATGGTTAGGGCATTAGCAGATTTGATAACCGCACGTTGGGGAATGAATGCACCTAAGCAGTTAATGGATTCTATTATGCATTTGCTCGACTGCTTGGGTCATCCTAGCTTTTATTTCCAACTGCAGCTTTCTTCCTTTTTGTTTCTATTTTCTTTCTTCTTTTCTTACTTTTTCTTTCTTTTATCTGTTTACTTTTCAATTCTTGCCTTTATTTTCTGCTTGTTTCGGTTCTCTCACACCCGCGATTTCGTATTTTCTCTCTTTTCTTTCTTGTTTTCCCGCTCTTTCCTTTTTCTCATTTTTTCTTCTCTCTTTTTTCCTTCCTCTCTTGTTTTTCTTCTTATTTTCTTTTCCTTTTTCCATTTGGTTACGGTCGAATCCTATGAAGATTGCCTACGTATCATAACCCCGCATGAATCAAATCGGGCGTAGTTCGTGCAGATAAAAAGGTAAAACACATATTTTGGAACTTTCAATTTGACACAGTAAAACAAACTTTGACTATAATGATTCAAAAACTAACAAACTTAAACAAAACTAACAGACTCTAACGAAAAGCCGAAATACAGACTCGAAAATCAAATAACCCACATACTCTAATCACAAGAGAAGACAAACTGACAGATTCTTTCCCCTACATGCCAATTTTAACCAAATGGCTATTTTTGCAAACGTGGCCCCTTCCCAATTTCACATGAATTTTGAGGCCGGAGAGGATTATTTTATGACATTTCACAAACTAGTTCGTTCTTTATGAAAACAGCCTTTCGACAACTGAAAGATACTTTAAGGCTATCTTGGCAAGAACGGTTTAAGACACTGCCGAAGATGGCTTGGCTTATTTTGACCAAAAGCGGTATTCACTTGACCACTAACTCTTTTTTTGTTTTTCAAATTAAAATAAAAGACCTAGGTTTGCAAACATGGCCTTTCAGCACCTCGGGGACAAAGATTTTAAGGCTGCGTTGGCTAACCGGCCAAAATCTTCATAAAATGACCAAAGGTGGCTGTTCTTGCAAAAGCAGCCTTCCGGCGTCCTTTTAGGGACATTCGGCTTATTTTTGACAAGAATGGCGTCACCCGACTTATTCATGACAAAATTAAAATTTTTGTTTTTTTGGACTATTTTTGCAAAAAGGAGGTTGGATCCGATGAGGGTTGCCTACATATCTCACATCCGGTGAGAATCAAACCTGCGTAGTTCGGGCCAATAAAACTAACTACCTTCGAAAACGAGACTCCTTTTTTAGCGACAAATACACTATTTCGGAAAGCAATATTCTTTTTGTATTTTCTATTCCACCAAACTATTCTTTAGTTTTTCCTTTTTCAATAAACCATTTTTGAAAATAATATATTTCCCTTTTCTTCCTTTTTCATTTTTCTCAAAATTTCGGCAGGGTTTCGACACTATTTTGACATTGGTTATTTTTAATTCTCTACACTGCTATTTCTCTCCCTTTTTTTAAAATTTTTTCCCAAATACTCCAAAGTCGGTCAGCATGCAAGTCTGAGACAAATAAATGCATATGCAATATGCAGGATGCATCAGGATGGTCTTTTTCATATCAGGTTACCTGTCGTAGACGGACCCAACCCCTGTGTTGAGTCCCCTACGACAAATTCACGTGATGTAAATAAGCGTTCCTACTAGGGATCCGGCATGAAGTCAAGTTATTCTATGTTCAAAATCGAGGTATATGTCCTAGACTGTGCACTCGAGCGGAAAACTCGAGTCGAAGAGGAGGCTACGTACCGGGGACCCGCAAGATCGTCCGGATTAGTAACTTGTCTGAGCCTCTTTCTTATTTCAGGGTATGACACTAACAGAATAGGGAGTCTCAACAAGTAAACACATCCCGGAGGTAAGAAGAGAAGGGTTTCGGCACAGTTTATATAAAATTCAGATAATATCAAAGCGGTAAAGCATTTGGCACATTTAGCAGGAAAACATGTAGGAAAATTAGATGAAGCCAAACATAACGATTATTCTAAGCTCGAATTCTTCAACCCTGAACCGAAGTTCTGAGTTTGTTTCCCCAGCAGAGTCGCCACAGCTGTCAAACCTCCTTTTTCGCTACTACACCTCGTAAAGGGTATAATAAAATGAGTTTTTCCAATTAAAGGATAATCGAAACGGGATTTGTTTATTAAGATTCAGAGTCGCCACTTGGGACATTTATGGTGTCCCAAGTCACCGGTTTAAATCCCGAATCGAGTAAAGGGTTTGACTCTGTATTACAGTCGTGAACTGGAAATTCTAAGTAAGGAATTTTGTTGACCCGAGGGAAGGTGTTAGGCACCCCCCGGATCCTGTGGTTCTAGCACAGTCGCTTAACTACTATAAATGGCTAAATATCTGATTTTAATACATGTTGTAACTTATGTGCTTTTTTTAACTTTAAACCGCTTTTATTATTATTTTAAAGGGAATTGCAACGTCGTGAAAACGTGTCTCGAACAATGTCACATAAATGCACCCGCGGTTTTTGACACATTTCGACTTCGTTGAGATTTGGATTTGGGTCACATAAGTGTGCACCCGTGTTGAGGAAGGTAAAATTATTTAAGTAACGGACCTAAAGTAAATAACGTATTTATTATCTTTGCGGGAGACCGTGAAATTTGCTAAACGGCACGTCCCAAATTCTAGGATAAAAAGAAGTAAACAAACGAGGGCCAGGCCTTTGAGATTTTATTTGGCTTGGCACACCTCAATTCCATTTCAAAGGATTGTACTCAACTAAAGCAAACTACGGATGTTTGTGATTCTTTCCTAAATTTGAGATTAACATGAAGGCCTAAATATTATGGAATGATCATGAGAGGACTCACATTTAACTAGTGAGGCATCGGGCAGACTTTTATTTTCATCAAATTATAGAGCAGATGGATCATCATTGCCAAATTCTTAAATTCATGCAAGTTTGCATAGTTTGGAACATTGTTAAACAAACGGGCAGGGAGACAAGCGTTTGATTTCAAATCTACTTAACTATTAAAGGCTACTTAAACAATTCATGTATCAAGCAGACAAGTTAAAACTCCATGTTGTTGCATTGAACAATTTAACTATGTAAAAGCTTCTACCAATGAGTACAGGTAGATCCAATTTCAAAATCCTCCAGTTATTCAAGGTATTAGAAAATTTAATCATAACAAATACATCAAACTAAATTACTCTAATAATATAATTAGTGAATTCAATGGTTTTCAAATTATATGCAGCCTCAATTTCCATTTCTGTCCATTTCATCTCCATGCTCGATGTTAACATAGACAACACGAACATCACAAAATAACAAACTCAAACAAACTACAGAAAACAAAGATATAACATGTGAATTTCCAAAATGCCAAAATCTCAGGCCCAAACCAGTACAAGATGACCTGTAAAACGAAAGTCCAAATTTAGCAAAGAAACGGACCTTAGTTAAGCTTGACCCGCCGAAATTGCAGAACCTCGAATCGACATCGGAGCTAGAAAACTCGAACGGAAAAACGAACTGCTTCGCCGGAATCCCAGCGAACTCGACCAAACCTCTTCGGAACAAACTCGACTCTTCAACGACGACTGAGACCCGATCAGACTGAACTCGGCAACGAGTTGAACAATCAACAATAAAAAATTTTCGACTTCAAAAGCTTTTGGGAACAGATCTCAATTGAAGTTTTCGAATTGGTTTGGTCTTGATGGGGAGGTTTAAAGTTTCAAGCGATTACATGGTGTCCTTTTTGGTGAGGAAGACGATGGCAGTACAAAGGGGGGTCGTTTCTTTTCTGCTCTGATTTTCAGATTTTGGGCGTCCTTTTTTGTGTGTAATTTTCCGTCCCCCTTGAAGAAGAAAGGGGGGTGGATTTTATAGAGTGTGTAGGGTAGGGTCTTATGTGGGGGAATATTTTTGGGGGAGGTCTCATGTGGGGGGAGGTTTTTGGGGGGAAAATATTTTTTTTGGGGGATTATTTTTTGGGGAAGGTCTTTTGGGGAAAATATTTTTTGGGGGAAGGTCTCATGTGGGATAAGGTTCTTCCAATTTTTCTTTTTTATTCCCAATTTTCTTTTTATCTTTTTTTTTTACATTAGAAATCCTAGAATTTAAAATCCTAAATTATCTAAAATTATACTAATTATGAAAATTATAAAAGCTAATTGAGAAAAATCAATAAAAGGAAAAGGTGTAATGATGAAACATTTTTTGTGATTTTTAATTTTTATGAAAACCAAATGACTTCCGATAAAACCTAAATGCCATGCAAGATATTTTTTGGTATTTATTATTTTTATTTAAAAATATTAAAATGCATAAAATGCGACTAAATAAAGAAAAATTTCTAAAAAATCAATAACAATTATTTTTGATCTATTTTTAGGAGTTATCTTTATGTAGGGCAAAAATCACGTGCTCACAAGTGGTACCATTGTAGTTAGGGAGTTCCGGCATTCTAAACTCTTTTGGAATGGGCTTCGGGGGCGTTTCCTCGGGGAACAGCCTCTGTATGAATTTTTTCGAATCCAAACCCTTAAGCATCGGGGCGCACCCAGGATTTGATCGACCCTAGAGTTGTAGGTTTCAACCTTTTTATCCTTGGCTGCAATTATTTTTGCACCCGATTCGATCCTTTTAGCGAGGTCCTCGAGCATCTTCACTATGGCAGGGTCGGCCATGGACCCTTTATTGCTTGATCTTTTAAGCACTTGCTTGGCGGGGGGAGCTATCTCCGGTGTTGCCGTGCTAGGAGTCTTCGGATGGCTTTGTAACTGAGCAATGGCCAGTTGTTGTGCCTGAAACATCTCAAAAATAACATGAAGACTAACTCCCTGTTCTTCCCGGGCCGGTGTCTTTTGAGCTTCCTATCGGTCGTTGTTCCATATGCTTCTGTCGGTGTGAGAATTTTCGTCGATGTACTGTGCATCCTGAGAATCTGCGTCTACTAGAATCAGTCGGGGCACGTTATCGGGATTCTGCGGTGGTGCTCCTACAGCCAGGACAGGCATGTCGTTTTCCCCGTTATCTTTGAGGTTATCGTTTTCGACTCTGTTTACCAAGCCAGACATTTTGACCTAAAATTAAAGGATCTTGGACACGAAAAAGTATGAAAAGTAACGTGTGTGTGTGTGCAATGAAACCAACAAGAAAATAGTCACTATTATTTTTAGCCCCACGATGGGCGCCAAACTGTTTACCATGAAAATGGTAACAACAATTAAATTTGTAAATGAGATTCTAAAAATACGTGATTTATTCTCAAGCTAGTTGTTTAGAGCAATTGATGCTAAAAATAAGAAATGTAATGATGAAATGCGAACTAAAATAGGGCAATACTTGAAGATGAAGGCTTACTGTCCGGGCTCGTTTTACTGAAGGGATACACACTAAAAAAGGGAGTTGAGCGAGGCAAGGAACCTGTTGCCCGGGCGCAGGACTAGTCGGTGAAGGGCCTCAGGATCAACGTTTGGGTCGAGCTCGAGGTATGGGGGGTAGTTGGGAATGGGATAACAGTTACAATATAATCAAGCAAGGCTCTCTATGGCCAATACCAAGTAATAAATGAGGAACAAATATGAAAGCTGTAAATATTAGAATGGTCTCGGGCCAATGACAACAAGCAATTTAGAAAGAAGAGAGAGAAAGGGATATTATTGCACTTGTGTAGAATAGTTAGAGCTCTCCTTTACAGGGTGTTAGCGACTCCCTTTTTATAGAAAGGGGGAGCCCAAACTTAGTACAAGATACGTTCTGTGCCAAGAGAAAATGGGATAGGAAAACCGGCTAGCATTATTACGTATGCGCGGGCCGGTATCGAACCGCTCGAATAGACCTGGTGGACCACGGAGGCATTCCTTGGGAAATTCCTATGTTCGTCAGGACTTCGGCTTGCATTGTCCTTGGCAGGGCATCGATCGATCTGGAGGGAAGTGACTGCCTCGAGATTCCAGGCTTCCGGGATTACCCTCTGAAGTATTTTGCCAAGGAGAAATCGGCCTCCCAGATTTCACCGCGCACAAACAATAACTAAGATCGATGATCATTCTACTCGCTTCGTGTTTCTTACACACGCTAGGCACAATCCTTGTGGTAATTAAATTATTTTTCCCTCATTACTGAAATGAGTTTTTTTTGTATCCCATGCTAACTTTCTGGCTTTCAAATCACCAACTGGACTTATTGATGATTTTCACATCTCTCCCTTAGACCAAAGGTTAAGGTCTTGTACTTGAGGATCCTTCTCTTTTGTTAGGATCCGAACAGCTTTCCTTATCTTCTGCAATTTGTTTCACTTAACGTTAATGATGACTTATCTTCCGACTTACTTCTGAGTAATCTTTCGTACTAGGAAACACTAAATTACTTATATAACGGAAAGCTAATGTATTCACAACTATCATACACAATCTTAATGATTTAACTCAGCTCACACTATTGATATAGCGAAAACCCTTTTTGATAATTCATAAAGGCTATTCTTCTGTAGTTTTCTCTCTTACCGTCTAACTAATTTTTTCCTTCCACTGTCACTGGACTTTGGGTTTAAATTAAACTCTTTGGGTTCTAACTCACTAGTGTTAGCCTAGCTAAGTAAATTAAATTGTATCTCTACTAGTTTTGCTGAAATTGCTAGTTCACTCTATCTACTCAAAACTTACTTACTATTATTTTACTAACCACCTGCTAGCATCATGTTTTGTTGTTCTACTTTGAATAACTAGAGTGAAACATAAGTTCATTCCTAACTTTTCTCATCATCCGACCCTATTCTATGGTCACACACTATCTTTTATTTTTGAACTATGTACATGGATCACACTTAGGGAAATTTCATCTGTCTTAAACAAAATTGGTATATCTAACCCCCAAAGTTTCTATACACTTCAATATCATATCAGCCTATAAACATCGGGGGTAATCACTTAGTCACATAACATAAGGGGAACTGTCATATTCCTTATCTCACAACAATAGCTGCTTCTTATAGTAACTTAGTAACGTGATACTTTCTAGTTCCGATTTGGAAAAATTTGAACAACTTAAAATCATTCCCTGAAATTCAATATTGGTTTCTCTTATTTCTCATTTTGTACATCTTATCTTCTTAGTTATTTTTCCTTAGGTTTTTTTTTCGTCCAGAACTACAGTGATCAATTATATACCCATTGAGGTTAAATTATTAACCTAGTACACCGCGGGGTCTGACATCTATATCATCATCTATCTTGTGGCTCTATTTTTAAGAATTAAAATAAGATTATTTTGTGAGGTAACACACATACGAATACGCTACCATACATAAACTTGTCCTTCAGAGATACCATCATCTCATAAATCACTTGTTGCACCGTCCGGCGAGTCTTGGGTCTTAATTCAAACCTAAAACATGCAAAGATTTTGCTATAATTGTCACACCTTCTTTTTCACACACCTACTCCGAAGGATAAATATATAAGGGAGTTTTTTCATTTAAAGTGACATTATTCGAAATGGGTTTATTTATTCGATTTTTAGAGTCGCCACTTGGGATAGGATTGGCTTTTGGTGTCCCAAGTCACCGGTTTATCTTGAATCCCAAATCGAGGAAAATTTCGACTTCCCAGTTGGAGTCTGCGAACCAGAAATTCTGTGTACGGAATTCTGTTGACCCGAGGGAAGGTGTTAGACACCCCCGGATCCAGTGGTTCTAGCACGATCGCTTAAATTGTTGTAAATGGCTAAAATCTGATTTTTAAAACATGCTATCCTATAGTGCAAGTTTAAAGATTATTTACCGCTTTAATTGAAATTTTTAAGAAGGTGAACGTCGTTTAAAAATGTATTTTCGGATCGCGTCACATGAAATGCACCCAGATCCTCGACACATTTTTACACAACGTTTTAGGATTTGGATTTCATGCAACCCGTATTTAAGAATGTAATTTTATTAAAATCGCGCCTAAAGAGTCTAACGCGTTATTATTTTGGGGAGGGCCGTGAAATTTGCTAAACGGCATGCCCCAAATTCTAAGTATTTTAATATAAATAATTAAAGAGGGCCACGCAATTTATGCATTTTTATTTGGCGCGGCTCAACTAATTTTATTATTTAAAGGTCATCCTAAAGCAAACTATAATTTTCTATTGGATTTGTCTCTAAAGGGGCCTATTTAATTAATATTATCAATGCCATTATTAAGAGTAATCAGAGAATTTGGGCCTCCAGTTCAAGTCCACACTCGAACAAGAGGAAGACCTCTTAATTCGAACATGCTACTTAACTAGAAAGCTCGAAACCCCGATTACAAAATTAATCCTGATGAATTTAAAACGGATTCCAGCCTCAGCATTCAAACTCCCCATTGTCCAATTAGCTCTTATTTCAATAATTTCAATGGACAAGCTACTGTAACAATCCAATTAGAACTAAAAGCTAATGCCTAACTCTACATTTATAAACCATGCTACTGACAGAAAAATGAGGATCGAAGTTAGAGCCACTAAATCTCTCACATGAATTTCGAAAATAGGAAACAAACTTCAACCATATCAATATAATTACTAACATCAATTCAAATGGCAGAACACAAAATCTTCCAAGACCTACTACTCAAATTAATAGCTGTGACAACTTGATACCAACAAAGGTATATTTGGAGCCAACAAAGTAATATACCTGAAGAGCATTTGAGGTCTAATAAGCAATTTCACGAAGAAAATAACAAAGTAACTCAACAAAACAGTGGACTAACAGCTTGCCATGAATTTAATACTTCTCATTTCTAGTAACACTACTACTTCTACTTCCCAATTCAAGTCCATATTGTTCCTACCAACTAACTCATGATAAGAGGAACAATAGTCCAAAAAGGACTATTAATTAATTTTAGTCAAGATATTAGCACATAAAAAGAGCAGCTCCAAGCTCGATCCCTTCACAACCAAGAAAGGAACAAAAATAGCTAAACTGCTATGCACCACGTAGCAATTGTATGCCTTGAAAATAAGACATAGCTTCAGTCGTGGTAATTCACTAGGACGTTCCTCCACAAATTAGCAAAACTGAGACAGATTGCTAATCTTCGATTTAGCACCAGAATTTGGTCCTATATAAGCAAATGCTACTCAAATCTTTATCTGTAGCAACTAACATACTTTGAGTTCAACAAAAGGGAAAGAGAATCAAACCATGAACCTCACACCTAATCTTTACACTAACGACCAATTTGTACGAATAGCAAAAATCCAGCTACTCGGATTCAATCAACAAATCAGATTCCCATTTTGGATAATTATATTATTGTTTGGAATTAAGTCTACATCAAACAAATGCGCGCAATAGCAGTAGATGAACTAAAAAACAACATGATTTTAACATCCACTTTTTGGAGTCAGATCTAGAAGAATGAAGGCCAATAATAACAATACATGAACCTAATAACATCACAATTTATTAAAAAAATATTCAGAATATTCTTGTGAGGAACATACCTCTTTGCTTAGGAACTAAACTTGGAAGAAAATAGAGGCTGAATACATTCCGGAAATCGGTAAACTCTGCAGAAGCATCATCGGTGTAGAATAGCAGTAATCCATAACAAATTTGATCATCGGCATCTTCATAACCCAGGGAGCAAGATCGAAATTTTGAAACTCTAACTAGTTGAACCATTTGTATTTCCTAGAATTCTCAAAGCTTTTAGATCTTAATTTAAAATTCTCCAAAATTGAATTCTGTTCCTTTAGCTCTTTTCACGTGTGTGATTTTGTGAAGGGAACTAAAAATCAGAGAGGAGGCTGCTCATTTTTGGTAAATGGAAGAGAAACTTTTTTAGCTCTCCAAATGTGCCGCCTCTATATATTTTCAGAGAGGAATGTGTAGTTTTTGCTCAAAATGAGGAAGTTGAAGCTAGAAATGGCGTCCCTGATTGTGTTCATATGCGTGCATTTTTCAGAGAAAAAGAGGGAGATTAGTGATTTGGGGCTGTTTTTGGGGTGGATTTCGTGAGTGTGTGCGTGTGTTATGGCTTATTTTATAGGGAGAGAATGGACGAGCAGAGGCGTTTTTCGTTGAAGATGACGAGAGCACGCAGAAGAGGTCGAAGCTGGGATCGAAAAAATGGGGAAGGGGTCACATATTTTGCGTGTCTCTAGCTTCACAGGCCTTTAACAGAGAAGGTGGAAACGGGTCAAGCATAGCTAAACGGGTCATGGTGGAATTTGGTTTGGGCCAGTTCGATTTTGGGCTGGGTGATTTGGGTATTTTTTTAAGCTGAGATTTGGTCTTGATTTGGGTACAAGAAGTAACCAAACTCATATTAAACCCCCTCTTTCATTCTTTTAACTTTATTTTTCTTTTTCTTCTTCTTTAACTAAAAATCCTAAAATTAAAATTCTAGATTATCTAAAAATGTGAAATTAAACTAGTTAACTATTTATAAAACTAATAAAAGCTACTTAATCCTAAATTAAAAGAGAAAAAATCAATAAAAGGAAAAAGTGTAAAAATGAAGTATTTTTTGTAATTTTTAGATTTTATAAAACAAGTAATTACTAATTAATCCTAAAAATATAAAGATAAGGCCTAAACGCCATACATGATATTTTTAGTATTTTTCATGATTTAAATGCAGGAAAAATGCAAACAATTAATAAAAATCTATAAAATTCCTAAAATGGCAAATAATTAAGGAAAAATCTATTTTCTCGGGACTTTGTAGGAGTATTTCGTATAGGGCAAAAATCACGTGCTTACAATAATCATCATTGGTTACATTTTTTTAGCACCCATAGGCATCACTGTATATTCACAAGTCACCAGAATTTGGATACACTGGAAATTGGAGATATGGTAATTGAATAAGTGATGACTGGCATTCTGAATAACCACAAACCTTGTAACTTAAAGATTGTATAACTTTTAGCTGAGGTAAACTAATAACCATAAAATATGATAACTATTTTTGTACTTTCTGATAAGGTTATGCTCTAATATGTACTACAATCTATTGCGTTCCACTTTCAACATCCTCTTAAGTCTCATTTTTTACCAACCTATACTCCATAATTATACCCTAATGGGAAATCATCCTCTCTAGGAACTTGGGTTTTTTCCTGCCCATCGCTTGGGCATTCGATACGTGTAGAAATCGATAGGAGAGAATGTTACCTAATGCTCTAAGATTCATGGCATGATCTAGAGTAGAAAGAAATTAGACAATCCTGAATATATTGGTAGTTAACTATCTATATGCATGTCCGTCACACACACACAAAGGAACTCCCTTGGACACAACTTCATAAATTCCCTAGGACACTTGAACCTAGTGCTCTAACAGCAAGCTTTGTCACGCCGCAAACATGGGCCTGGACGTAAACGACATCTGATGCCCGACTATGTGCGACTAAGCGAACCGACTGGTTGACTGAATCAACATGTGATATCGTAACATACTGAATGCGGAAGATAAACTAACACATGCTGCTGTACCGAAAGCCAAAATGATATAAATTAATGTGCAGAAACACTAACATAAGTTTGAAATATATCTGTAGCAAACATTACTTAACATGAAAATCATGCTACTCTGTCTAACTGTTACTCTAGTCTATGAAGCCTCTAATGAAGTATTGAATACATTGACTATCTCTAAATACTGAAAGACTGTAAAGTAATGATAATGCCTCAAAAAATGAGGCTCACCAATTAGCTGGTACGAGAATCCTAACGCTCTAAATCGTCATCGTGAAAATTATTACATGCATTGTGAGATGTAGGCCCTGATGAAAGAGACGTCAGTACATTTGAATTGCATTGGTATGTAAAATAACTGAAAGAAAGAACTGTTAATGCTGAAACTGAAACTGAAACTGAGTTGATAATTGAGAACTGATAACAAAAAACTTAAATGATAACTACTGAAACTGAAATGATTATTAATGATTGATAACCGATAACTAATAACTAAAATAATAACTGATAACTCATAACTAATAACTAATAAATAAAAACTGAAAACTAAAATGATAACTGAACAAAGGAAGTAAGGATATGAAATGATGAACCACCTGTTTATCTGAATAAACTATAGCCTCAGGCCCAATATATATGTGCACAAGCTACAACCTCAAACCCAAGTATACATATACATAACTACGGCCTCTGGCCCAAAAATGCATAAAGCATAAACTAAGACCTCAGGACCAAACATGCATAAAGCATAAACTACGGCCTCAGGCCCAAATACATATGTTCAACATTTAGGGATTTGAATTCAGGAACTGAGAATCATACCACAATATGTGATGCTTAAATACTTAATCATATTGAGTTACATGATGCTGGAATACAGAATAGGGCTAGACTAAGACATGTATTCTTGAACTGTTTATGAAAACTGAAACTTCAATTGTTTATGACATGCTGGTTAATCTAGACTGAGATTCATTGGCATCAAACCCAAGTCTATATTGATTATGCACTGAGCATACAATATTCAGAATGAAAGTCATGAATGAGTTATGAAGCTATAGAATAGAAGTTCTACAACTATTCAAAGAACTAGTATTAACTATATTTTTTAGGCAATTAGTAACGTCGTAAAAGAAATGTAGTATAGGGAGAATCATTAACATTTTCAAACATAGAGAGTTAGCCTCACATACCTTGACTCTGGCCTATTTAAGCGTATCACAATGTTCGTCGCCTCTTTCAACCATAATCTATGTCAGTATATATCAAGAGGAACCAATATCAACTCTAATGTTTATGTTTTAGTCACTGAGGCATTGTATCAAACACCTAATGGCGTAAAGCCTCATATCCATTGTAATTGGTCTTTTCTTCACCAAGTTCTCATTTTACTGCTTCTAGGTGATTCTACAATCCCAAATAGATGTAACTAACACCATTTCTCATCATCCAAATATTTACAACAATCGTAAGTCAACAACCGAAAACCCTAGTATAATTTATTTGGTTCTCTTTATCAAACCCATTTACTATTATCCCAAGAACTCAGGCCATTTCCTCGCGATCGCAAAGAACAAATTCCTACTAACCTTCCAAAACTCTTCTCAGATAATTTGTAGTACAAATGCCATAACTTTTTGTAGATAACTCCAAATGACAAAAAGTTTAATTTTCTGAAAACTAGACTCAAAGAGCTGCAAGTTTTTTGGATCATCTCCAAATTCCTTATAGATTGCAAGGTATAAGCTTCCAAAGTCGGGTGTGTGATTTCATAATTTACTCTACACTATCGCGAAAAGGCTTCTGCGATCGCAATTCACAATGCCCAAACAACAAAGTTGCTCTTCGCAAATGCGGCTCAAAGTCCGCGATCGTGATGCATACCCGTATGGCAAAAAACCAACAATTAAAAATGGCTTAGAAATGGTCCAAAACCATCCCAAAACTCACCCGAGCCACAAGGGACCTCATCCGATCATACAAACAAGTTCCATAATATAAACCGGACCTGCTCGAGGCCTCAAATCACATCAAGCAACATCAAAACTACGAATTGCACCTCAAATCGAACTTAATGAACTTATGAACTTTCAACTTCTATAATCTCCCGCTGAATCATATCAAATCAACCCGGAATAACCTCAAATTTTGTATGCAAGTCCCAAATGACATAATGGAGCTATTCCAACTCTTGGAATCGCTATCCTAGCCCGATATATACAGAGCCAACTCCCGGTCAAACCTCTCATCCTTCCAAATGTTCAACTTTCAATTTTTGCCAAAAATGCATCAAAACAACCTACGAACCTCCAAATCCAAATCCGGGCACATGCCTAAGCACAAAAGCACCATACAAAGCTATTGGAATTGTCAAAACACCATTCCGAAGTCTTTTACACAAAATTCAAACTCCGGTCAACGCTTACTACTTAAGCTTCTAAGACAAGAATCATCATTGCAAATCAATCCTGAATCATCCGAAAACCAAACTCGACCACACAAGCAAGACTTAATACATAACACGAAGCTACTCGAGACCTTAAGCCACGAAATGGGATTCTAATTCTCAAAACGACCGGTTGGGTCGTTACAAGTATAGATTGGCAGCGAACAAGAAGCCACACCATTACCATTTTCTGTGAACTTTCAACTTCTACAACTCGCGCTGAATCATATCAAATTAACCTGGAATAACCTCAAATTTTGCATGCAAGTCCCAATTAACATAACAGAGCTATTCCAACTCTCGAAATTGCTATCCGAGCTCAATATTCATAGAGTCAACTCCCGGTCAAGCCTTTAAACCTTCCAAATATTCAACTTTCTAATTTTTGCTAAAATGCATCAAATCAACCTACGGACATCCAAATCCAAGTCCGGACATACGCCTAAGTGCAAAAGGACCATACAAAGCTATTGGAATCATCAAAACACCATTCCGGAGTCTTTTACACAAAATTCAAACTCCGGTCAACTCTTACTACTTAAGCTTCTACGACAAGAATCATCATTGCAAATCAATCCCGAATCATCCAAAAACCAAACTGAACCACACAAGCAAGTCATAATACATAATACGAAGCTACTTGAGACCTTAAGCCACTGAGTGGGAAACTAATTCTCAAAACGTCCAGTCGGGTTGTTACAAGTATAGATTGGCAGCGAACAAGAAGCCACACCATTACCATTTTCTGGTTGGCTCTTTTATGCAAAGCTAGATATTTGGATCCAAAAGCCAAGACAAAAGGACGACAAACATTTAGCTCGCTGCGGAGACACAATATGATAAAGCTCTTGTTTCAAATGAAAATATTGTCATTATTACAAGTGCACTTGAAATACCAAGAATATACATGAAGAGAGATATTTTCCTCATATAAAAACTGAAAACATAATTAAGAGTTATAAATCTGCAAATATGTGGTAAGTTTTTGAGTCCACTACAATGAGCCTGAAGGCAGCTACTAAAACAGCAGCAGATACGAGACCAAAAAAGACAATATTTAGCCAATGCCAGTTCTTTTGTAGTGAAGACAACTGTTTTTTCATGGCAACAAGGTACATGTGGTTAGGGAGAATAAATGTGAGTGGAAATGTGCTGATAGCACCTGTGAGGCTCATGAAATCCCCGAGAAAAGGTAATAGTGCTGACAAGAACGTAGTAATGGCTAGATAACTACCTCTGACTGCTGTTCTAAATGCAATGTTCCGAAAATCGACTGCACTTCCTTTGAATCCATATTTGGTGTCCAGGAATTCATATGTTGGACTTGCAAATATCTACAATAAGCAAAAACATGGAAACCTTTAGAGCAGAAGAAGAGGGTTACCATTGGCGAATTTAAGATTTAGTCACTATTTTCAGAACAAACGTAATCTTATACTCCTTGTACCCATCTTATATGTCTTATTATATAATGTATACATAATCCGAGCCTGAAGTGTCGTGTTATGATGAACCCACATTAACCCGTCCTACATCTCCGATAGTAAAGAGCTGAACTTTCTATTTCAAAACCAAGATAATATCAAAGTAAAGATATTCTTACGTGCAACGATATGATGGATTGCAGGAAAGCAGCAAGGTTAGCTAGTGCCTTCACCCAAACTGGGCCACTGACATTGTTGAGCAAATAGGACGATGTTCTTGATCCATAAGCCCAATATCCCACAAATGTAACGGCAAAAACAGGTGCAGGTCCTATAGTGAAATGTATATATAGGGCTTTCAACATGTTGTCGACAACAGGTGCTCTAAGAGTAGCCTGTTACACAAGCATATACTTTTATGATGGTAAAAAATGATCGATAAAAACATATAGTCCATCACACAAATTCATCACTAAAGGGACACTTTGTTCACATGGCTACTATATTTCTAGCTTATATAGATACCTGGATCTCTGGAACCATTCCAGAGTTGAATGCAAAAACAAGGTTTCCTGTCGCACCAATAGTTGCAAAAACTCTTCTTGCATTTGATCCTGGAATGCTATAGTCCCTAGGTGGAGCATTCATACCTAAGATTCAGGACCGAAGAGAAGGATGTATGTGAAACTAGTAGTTATTCAGAGAGTAGAGTTTAAAATTATATATTACATGGATGGTTCACGTGAAGTTAATTTCTTGAAAACCTATGTAATAACACATACTAATAAGTAAGAAAACCATTGGCAGTATAGATATCTTTCCCGTTTCAGAGAGAAACAAAGCTACAACAATTCTAATAGTATATGGTCGCCCGGGGATTTATCTTTGAGACATGCAACCCCATGTCACTAGATGTGCAGAATTATCTTATGACAGATATTTGGTAGAAAAGGTGATGTTAATATAGCATGTCTAATAATAAGGTAAATGTTGAAACCGAGAAGTAGACATAGGCAGTTGTTTTACTGAATGCAACAATCAGACAAGCTCCATCTAATTACATTGAGCGTACAGAACAAACTTCTGATGTAGTCAGATCATATTAAGGAGAGAGACATTCATACCATCTTTAAGAGACAAAACAAAGGTTATAGTGATATAGACTAGACTGAAAATTGTTGATGCCGCCAGCCAAGCCCTCAGGCCTGACAAATGTGGTACGGCAATGGCAAAAAGAACACATCCCAATCCCGCAATTGCAGTGAAGTACGGTAACTTCATCTCATCATCATCGTCCCTAAAGAGAATGTAGAAAGCCTGTCAATAACGAATAATCGTTCAGAATGATTTCTACCACTTAATCAATAAAAAATCAACATTTCAAGATGAATTCTTCCTCTTTGAATACTTCAATGGTTCATAGCTTTCGAACAACTTCCCCTCTCCCCCTCTTACTCATTGCCTATTCTTTTCTCAACTTCACCATCTTTTTGGTACAGGGAGGAGATATCAGGACTGAGGAGCTAGGGACCAGACTGTGAATATTATTGTGACAAGCTAACACAGGTATCTTGAGGACAAAAAGATAGGCATGGGAAAAGGATACGGTTTTTTATCTAATTGACTTTAGTGACTACAACTATAACAACTACGAATGCCTCAATTTCAAGCAAGTTCTGGTTGACGACATCCATTAAACTTGTCATAATCCAATATTGTTAATACATTGCCTCGTACTAGAAATTCTTATAAATACTTTTTGTTGACCTATAAATTTCTAACAAGACTAAAAGATTCTTTGCATATACCTAAAGCAAACATACTACTAACAATTATTAAGGCTTAATTCTAAGTAATTGGTATGATCCATATAGATATTTTTCTTCCAATATAACTCTGCATGTTTAAGCTTTGCTCACATTGCTGGTTTTAAGCCAGGGTACCAAGGCAAGCCGTAGAAATTTGTAGGGTATGAAATTTATCTCCTTCGGCATAGCTTGTCTTGGCTCATTTATGGTGGGTTGGTAAGGCAGGAGGGTGATCCCTATGGTTAGATTAATTGGTGTAGAAGGTTAGTGAGGTTCCTACTATGGTGAAGTGAAAGATATTCCACTAAAGTGGGAGCGAGTGGAGTGAGAGCAAAGCAAGGTCTTGTGGTGGGTTGTCTTTTTTTTTACCTTCTGGCTGTTGAAAATAAAAGTGCTTCCAGGTACACGACTGTTAGGCTCATCGAAGACATATTTATGGAAGTAGCAGGGAACTTGACCGTCAAATTTGAAAAGCGCACATGACAAATTAAGAAGCTGTTAGCTGGCTGCCCCTCCCACTTGGCCTTTCCTCGCCATGGGAATTAAGATCTTAGCATGTATGCGTGCAATAGATTTTCATTAACGTAAAACAAGTCAATTTATGATTCACGAGGCAAAATATCTTACCTTCAATGCCTGTCCACCCAAAATGATATATCCAATATTTATCAAGAATAGATTTGCATACTGTAATCCCCAAACAACTACATAAGCTTTCTGACCTGCATCAGCCAACATCCAAATGAATTAACTGAGATGTTATAA
The DNA here is from genome assembly GCA_026770625.1 of Nicotiana glauca. NCBI lineage: Eukaryota > Viridiplantae > Streptophyta > Magnoliopsida > Solanales > Solanaceae > Nicotiana > Nicotiana glauca. Next base: position 170,380 of record MU721990.1, read on the forward strand.
GAAGCTAAAAAGACTATATGTTGATATGAATTTTCTGGTACGCACCATATATAAATCCAGCAAGGTCTCTATATCTGATATGCCTCTTTCCCCCATATTCATGAATCTTGGCAATTAGAGCATTAGCATATAATGATATCCCTGCTGCTAACATCAAACCAATCACACCTCCAATCCATCCCAAATGTACCATGATTGCACCAGCATATCCAAGCGCGTAAGCACTGTTCAAACCAGTACACATAAGAACCCCCACTTGAAGGAATGAATCTACAATTTTTCCAAACAGGAGACACAAGACACAAATTACGAAAGTTTTAACAAACAGGATACAGTATATTTGGTACGAAGGAAAATATTTTGATCTGTTCAAAGATACTTGTAACAGTAATAGATTGAAGATTACACTCCAAATGGTTACTAAGGTCATTTACCATCCTCCTCACTCTATCCATTTCTTCACGGAAACTTCATCTCATCATCGTCCCTAAAGAGAATATACTAGCAAACAAGAGAGTTCTTCTTTTCGAATTTTCCAATTGTTATTTTACTATGAGGAAAATTGAAACACTTAGGTAAAAATACATATTTACCATCCATTGTCGATGAGTTTGAATATTTGTCAGTCTGATGAAACAAATGCCAATTAGAAAAGAGGATCGGAAAACAAGAGAGGAGCATGCATGCAGGGAGATAAACCTTGGCCAATCTGATGATGAGTTTCAGGAACTTCAACTTCTAAAGCCACATGATTACTGGAACTAGTGACCCCTTCCTTCTTTTCTTCTTCTTCTACCATTTTCCAACTTATATTGTTAATGCATAAGCACTGCAGCGTACGACACAATTTAAAACTGGGGAAATTTTTGGTGTTAGAAAGTTGAGACAGAGCTAAAACATTTATATATAGTTGCAATTGGAAAAATGCAAAGTTTTCTAAATACTACAGTTGTGGGTCTTCTCTATCTCTTTTTATTTCCATGTCTTCAAAAATTAATTGCTCTTCTTTTGGCTTGATCTTTTCTCTTTCCTTTCTTTTTGATGATAGACTAAATGAGCTAAAAGACAGTTAGCACGCATGAATATTTGTGGAAAATGTGTCCATAACACTGATTTGGATAAGTGAATGAGTGGTTAAGACGCTAGAGGTTCAAAAGACGTTTATAACCTTGAAGATTACAAGATGACAAAGACAACCCTTGGGAGAGCAAGTCATGAAATGGTAATGTAAAACTTTTCTATATTAAGGTATGCCTTATTTTGCAATAATAAACTTAAAAGAAGTACCGAACGTGCTCAAATTTGAACTAAGAGTTGTCAATATTTGGTTCTTGGATTGTGGAAATTGGATTTGGAGCCCGTAACTTCAGTTTTAGTAGCATGAATTCTTTCCTTTTCGTTTTGGGTGAATTCTTTCCTTTTCTTTAATTATTTTAGTGCAATATTACTTATATTGTTGTCCTGGTTTTGCTAAGTAAGAAAGTTTAGGATCTTATTCCTATCGAACCTCAAATCGGAGAACTCTCTAGCAAATGAATATCACCACCACCTTCTTGCCACCGGAACCACCGGAGATAAGTTCAATGCACCTTGATCCACCTCCAACTCCATCAAACGACCAACAAATTGTCAAACAACAACAACAACCACTCACCTTTGCACAAACCTTGCTCAACAACAAGCAATTCACAAACTACACCAATACATGCAATCAAATACACTCCCATATTTACTTAACCGAGAAACAACAAACGATCTCCAAAGAGACACCTTCATACCACTCACATCAACAGATAAACATCCCCCAATTGGAAAGCTATAACACAAAGTTGGGCTTCATGTCAACTTGATATTAAGTGGTACACTACTAATGGACAACACATAAAGTTTTGGACTGATCCTTGGTTAGGCACTAATTTAATCCTCAGGGAAGTTATTGAAGGACACCTACCCTATAATGAGAAAGCTTCCACATTATCCCTATATATTGCGGAGAATTTTATAATTATCCCAAAAATACCTTTTGAGCTCCCAACTCATTAAAGAATCTTCAAAGTCAAATCTCTTTATAAAAATTACACTATCATTTACCAACCGACTCATTCAAATGGATATGGAACCTCCAATTATCCCAAAAACTAAAAAATTTCCTATGGCACATGAGCCATCATCACCTACCCACATCCAACAATCTCTACAATATCCATATCTCACAAAATGCAAGTTGCCCAATCTGTCACTTCCATGAAGAAACCATAAGCCACCTTTTCTTCCAATGCCGCCACACACAAATACTATAGCACCAATTAGGCATTAACTTACTGAATGCCAACTTACATAGGTTTCATGATAACACCACTCATAAACTGTCACAATTCCTTTTAAAAACAAATACATACACTACTCAAATTCCTCCCCACATTTTAATTCCTTATGATCTATGGCACCTATGGAAAACTAGGAACCGTACTGTTTTTGAAGAAAAATATGGAGCCCCCAATCTTCAGCATATCATTAGCCAAGCCACTGAATATTTCTGCCTAAGTCTCAACAATCCCACTGCCCACCCGCAAATTTCACACATGCACGTTAAATGGAACCCTCCTAATAATGATTACTTTAAACTAAATTGTGATAGAGCTTGTGGTCTAACACATATAAAATGAGGGTTTAGGGGAGTAATTAGAGACTCAACAGGTAAATTGTTGATAGGGCACAAGGTCAATGGGAAACCCAAATTATATAGAACTTACTGGCCAACAGAAAGGGTTATGAGTTGCTCTACAATATAATTTTACACTACTGGAGGTCAGTGTGGATTCAACTAAGGTAATTTCTTTACTCCACTCCCAAAATTCACACTACTCATCATTGACTAATTAATGCAGGTATCTCTTACAACAACTGAGTAGTCCTTGGGTGATACCCATTTACAGGGAGCAAAATCAAGTCGCAGACAAACCGGCAAAACATGGGGAAACAACCTCGAAATGGCAACACTATTGAATTTTTGGAACCACCTATTTTTGTAATGCACGCGTTGATAGAAGACCAAGGGGGTACACTCCACAAGCGGACAACAACCACTACTATGCAACACCCACATTTTATTTAAATATGTTGTCAAACTCTTGTAGTAGTACTATAGCAATTCGGTACAAATTGGTACAACTCCATCCTTTTTGTATCACGGTACCAAATCCTTCTCCTTGAATGTTCACTAATATATGAAATATGCATCTCTAATGACAAAAAAGGTTTAAGACTTGCTTTATCACCACTTTAGATAATTTTTGTAGTACGTGTTGATTCATTTTTGTGGAGCTTTGTGGGCCTGAGGTCCTCTGGTTTTTACTTTTTATATTGAAAAGATTTTCACGTTAAGTCTCCTTTGTTTGATTATTTTTCTTGCATATATTTCACATTGTTTGATATACTTGCTGCTCGAATCTATTTTTACTTGAGTTTGTTTGCCTTCTCTTGATTCAAATAAATTTAAAAAGTTTGATGTGGGTATTTTGCTCTATTACCTTGCCGCACATTATTTAGTGTTTGCTTTTTCTCAACACAGTGGTATTAGAGCTTGTGGTTATATTTATCGGTGGTATTTTTAATTTACGACCCAAAATCCCACATAGTCGTGATTATACCTAATCCAATCTGGCTGTTAAGCCAAGCAATATAAGTTACTACTATAATGATAAATCATCAATATTATAAATAAACTACAAAATAATTCAATACAACTTTCCCAAAGACTGGTAGTACAAGTCATGAGCCACTAATATTAGATTTAAAAAGCTAATAAGAAAAATAAATACATTATCTGTTTGAAATTTACATAAACAAAAATGAAGTCCTAGACTACCGCGACTAAAAATGTAGATGAAATTTGGAATGCTAGTATGTCTCTAAGACAATGCTTCAGCTTCCATGACTACTTAGCTCCAGAATATGCATGAGTGTAGTATGAGTATAACCAGCCTTATGTACACAGTAAATATCTTGACTAACTCCAATAGTGACAAGATTTTAAAGTCAAAAGATACTACTTTGCAGAATATCTACAACTCAATAACATGTATAATATAGAGAAAATACTCTAGAAAGACAATTACAGAATAAAGAATATTAATAGTAAGGGTGCACAACTGAGATATGGTAATAAACAAACTCTATCAATTAGATATGTTCAACAAATACAACTTGCACTAACCCTGCTCACAAAGAGGTATGCACCATATAATATGTGTTCTTAATAGCCCAACATGATCCGATTCCATATCAATTTTCAAATAACACATTCAAGAGAACCTTTCAAGAATCAAATATATGAATTCATGAAGACAACTTTCTTATCACGTCCACCCGATACACCACCGATAACTCAACAAAATATGAGATATCAACATCGCATAGTTAAATCCATCTTGTCAACCAAATCATCAACAATAGCAGAGGCACAGAATAACATGTTAAATACAATGCAAAAATCATGCAAGAATGTATGACAAGCATAGAGAATTCACATGCACATTAAAAAATATCACTCTCATACCACCACATAAATATCATCAACATAATCACCCCCAAATCATCACATAACATCATCAACAATGCCACCGTTATTTGCCGCATGCAATCTAAGAAATATCACCCTTTTTTTGCCACATGTGCATATCACCACCTTATTTCGCCACATAGGCAAGTCCAAAAATAATCCACCCTTATTTTGGCCCATGCATAATAATAATCGCAATCGCACAACAAAGACCTCGTGCCAATACCCAATCACAATCACACAATAAAAACCTCATGCCACAATATCATCATGATCAATCTGCTAAATATAAGTAATATCAGGACTAAATTAATTATAGAAACCAAGTAGTCATACAAAGGATCGCATGTGTCACAGAGTTCACACATTACAATCAAGGAAAAATACAAGAACAAGTACAAATGTGCATTCATAGCATACATGTCTCCACCTCTAAGGCAAGTATAACATAAATCTCAAGATTTGATCATCATGTTCAAAGAAGATACCAATAGCCTCAGCATTTCTCTAGTGTATTTAATGTGCTCAGGTAGTCAAATAATTGAATAATACATATAATAAAAATATATACAACCAAAAGAGTCATAGAGTAATATAGAATCTACCCGAGTATGAATACCTATGGCACATATATATACGTTCGTCACATCATATGTACATAACTCCCACATGTAACTGGTCATTTTGAGCTCTAGAGTATCATATGAAGGTTTGAGGCCTTGTGTAGATTCACTTCATGTATTATGACTTGTATGTATAGATGAATTTGAATTTCGGGAAGTTTGGAGTTGATATGGAAGGAAAATTCTCAATTCGGGAGCTTTAAGTTGAAAGAGTTGAACAAGGTTTGAATTTTGAGTAAGCAACCTCGGAATCAGTATTTAAAGGTTCCAACAGGTTTGTATGATGATTTTGGACTTAGGCGTATGTTCAGGTTGGGTATCAGATGGTCAGTAAGCATTTGAACACTTAGTATAAAAAGTTGGCATTTTTAAGGTATTAGAATTTTCTAAGTTTGATTTAAATTGGACTTTTGTGTATCGATGTGCGTTTAGTATTCTGATCCTAAAATAGGTTCGTATTGTGATTTATGACATGTACACAAAATTTTGGCGTTATTTCGCAATGTTTAAAGTGCGATTTGAACGCATTCGGTGAAGTTTGAATGTTTGAAAGTTGAAAGAAGGATTTTTATCGTCTATTTATGGTTTTATTGTTATTCATGATATTTTAAGAATTTAGATAAGTTTGGATAACGTATTGGGACTTGTTGATGTGATTGGATGGGGTCCCGAGGGCCTCGGGTGTAATTTGGGGTGGTTTTGGACCATTTCATCTTATCTTGTAATTTGCTAGTATTTGGTGTTCGGGTTATCCATCACGATTGCGAAGATAGGCTTGTGATCATGTAAAGTTGATTGGGAGCTGTCTGAAGTTGTTATTCGTCGTCGCGTATGGTGGCTCGCGATCGCGGTGTTTGGTAATGTGTTTCATCTCATTTCCTTGGCAAGGGTCGCAAACGCGAAATGTTAGCGAGGTGGCCTGGGGTCGAAAAGATGTTCTTCGTGACCGCATGGATAGTTTCAAGATTGTGTAAGGTGTTGGTCTGAGGCATAAAGGTTTAGCCTTCCCATTCTCGAAGTTGGGCTCGAGTTCGCGTAGCATGTTCAGGCAAAGGTTCGCGATCTCCATTCATTTGTTGCGTCCACTTAGAAGGAATCTGGGGCAAGGCTGGCTTGGCCTCCGCGATCACGAGGGCACTTTAGCAATCACGAAGAGGAAGGACCTGGGCAAAACATGGATTTAATTCGGAACTTAGATCATTTCTCCCATTTGTCTCTTGGGTTAGCCGACTCTAGGAGCTCTTGGAGGGGATATTTTCATCATCTATTATAAGGTAACTGATTATCACTTATTGTGAGTTAAATACATAGTTTTTTTTTTGGCAATCCACTAGAAAAGTGCTTAGGGCTAGTTTTTTTTATTAATAACAGAAAAGAAAAATACAACAATTAGGAAAGTACAAATAAGGGGGACAATAGCACCGGTATTGTTACTCATATAATACAAACCAGGCTAACTTTACCGTACTAATACTATTAAGGCTTGCCAACCTCGCCTATGAACTTGAAAAGACCAAATATTCGATGATCACCACAGAGTTTATAACATACTCTGTGATGAGATTACAGATGAGAATACTAATAAAGTTGTAGAATAAAATATAGTACCAGTTTGATTCTTGTCCCTTTTTTCAAAACTTGTAAAATCTTCAATTTTGTAATTCTTTGTCGTTTTCATCCACAGTGTTCAAAATGTATTCAAAAATCATCATTTTTTTTTGAACGGTTGGACCTCGTTGATGTAGTTGGGGTAGCCTGCTTTTGTTTGGAAGCTCTCATTGGAAGTCGCCTAACAATTACTTCCTTATCGGACCTTGTTGCAATTTTCATCAAGATAGCACCTGCTTTGCTTGTTCCAATATGTTCCTCCACAGTATTTGATGGGTGTCTAGGTAATGAATGCATGTACGACAAGTAGGATTACTTGGAATGAAATATGGAGCCTCCAACTTGGTCTTTAATATTCCAATCAAAGTATTTTCAAAAATTGGCATTTGAAGTTGATCCTTGATAACTCTTTCCACGTAGATTGTATATGGATTTTAACATGAAAATTTGTAGAAATTGTGGAATTTTGGAAGAAAACCTAATATTTGGTATTTTTGGATTTTACCATGAAATTGGGCATAAAATTAGGAATAAATTATATATTTGAGTTCGTGGTGTTTTGGGTAATTTTTATCTTTGAAATTCTTTAGAATCCAGGCTCACGAGCCAAAAGGTTGACTTTGTTGACTTTTCAAGCGAAGTTGAGAATTATTATAAAATGATTATGAGTGTTGGAGTATATTTATTGGTTTGCATGTTGTTTGACTAGTTTTGGATTGATGGGCATCGATTTGAGGTATTAGAAAGGCATTGGAGCCGGTTATGGAACTTCAGAGCAAGGTAAATATCCTGTCTAATCTTATTAGGGGAAAATTACCCCGTAGGTGTTATATTATATGCTACACGTTATGGGGGCTACACACATATAAGGTAATGAGTGTCCGCATACATGCTAGAATTCATGATTAAGTTCGAGTAGACTTAGACTCACACCATGCTTAAAATATAATATTTGAGTTACTCTAACATTTTTAATTGCTTTAATTTACATTTTTTCTGAAACTAGACTTGCGTAAAGTATCAGACTTACGATTTGTGATTATTGAGAGCTAATTGACAAGCAATAAAGATTTCAATTACTATTACGGATTTCTCTCGTGTTGTATGTATTTGTCCAAAATATTTCTTGAATTTTACAACTCACACGTATATTCGTGAGTAGGGCTAGTGACTCGTCAAGTCTTCACTATTCCTATGGGACTGGGCAGATCTCCCTAGTAGTATCATTACGGGATCAGGCCATTTGCCTAGGCAATATTATGAGATGCATCTATGTTTTATGCCGGTTGACCCTTAATAGTGTACATGATTATGAGATCGGGCTGAATGCCTCAATGACATTATTATGGGATCGGGCCGTACACCATAGTAGGAAATTCGCGCCTTCACTCATGAGATCGGGCCATTTGATACGTAGGGATTTTGACTACTTATTTGTGCTCTCTTACTTTCGTTTTAGCTCAAAATTGCTTAAAGGTATTCCCAAAAATTAATGAAATGTGCTTTCTTACAGCACTGTTGGTGTCATGCCTCAAACATTGGCCTGAACGTAACACGACACTCGGTGCCTGACTGCATGTGACCAAGCGAATCAACTGGCTAGCTGAACCAACATGCGATATCATAGCATACTAAATGTGGAAGATGTCACACTTTCTTTTTTTACACACCACCCCGAAGGGTAGTACAAGAGAGATTTTCCACTTTAAGTGATATTATTCGAAATGGGATTATTTATTTATTAGAGTCACCACTTGGGATAGTTTATTTGGTGTCCCAATTCACCTGTTTATTTTGAATCCCAAATCGAGGAAATTTCAACTTTCCTTGTGATGTCTGCGAACCATAAATTCTGAATAAGGAATTCTGTTGATCCAGGGGAAGATGTTAGGCACCCCCGGATCCCGTGGTTCTAGCACGGTCGCTTAAACTATTATAAATGGCATAATATCTAATTTTAATACATGTCATCCTATAGTGGACTTTTAAATTATTTACCTCTTTTAATTAATTTTAAGAAAATTGAACGTCGTTTAAAATATATTTTTGGATCACGTCACATGAAATGCACCCGGATCCTCGACACATTTTATTCAATATTTTGGGATTTGGATTTGGGTCACATAAAATGCACACCCAAATTTAGGAAGGTAAAATTATTAAAGAACGTGCCTAAAGTGACTAACGTGCTATTAACTTTGCGGAAGGCCATGAAAATTCGCTAAATGGCACGTCCCGAATTCTAAATATTTTTAAATAAGTAATTAAAGAGAGCCACGCAATTTATGATTTTATTTGGCGTGGCACACCTTAAATTATTTTAAGGATCATCCTAAAATGAATTATTGTTTTCTATTAATGATTGCCTCTAAAATAACTTAATTAATTAGTACTAAAAATTAATTGTTATTCAAAGTACTAGAAGGTTCGGGCCTCAAGATCAATTCCAAATTTAAATAAGAGGACAACCTCTTAATTCGAATTTGCTACTTAACTTGAAGGCCCAAGACTTGCATTATAAAATTAGACTAGTGACTTTAAATGGAAATTAGGCCTTCAGCCTATTGGGCTTCATAGCCAGCCTAAAAGAATGGAGATGCATTCAGCTTGTAAAGCTGCTGCAGCTTGTACTAGCCTGACTTGAAAAGGCCTTTAGCAGGTTGCAAAGGTACTGGTCCATAGGCTAACAAAATTCGAACTTCTCATTAAGTAACTGGGCCAAGCGTTAGGCCCAGTTTTTTATGGTCCAAGTAATATTAACAAAGGTAGAGGTAACCACAGTATTAACAATGCGAATAAAACAATCAGGGATCTGATTACCTATTGTAAAGATCTGGTATCAATTAAATAGTGATTCAACCTATAAGATCACCCTCTTGACTTTTAATGGCAAATAAATGGACAAAAACTATTTTTTATTAACGGGCTTAAAATTAGAACGTGAACCGTTGGATACGTTTATGGTTTTACAGACCTTTGAAACTCTAGAAACTAGGTGACATGCTTTTAAAAACTAAAACAAGGAGTTGTCCACATTTACTGAAATACAGCAGTAGCACAAATCACTAATTTCTCTATGAGTTAACACCTGAGATACACAAAGCTTTAGACTAAATTTGAAAAAGAAAATGATTATGCTCATTTGAAGTAACAAAGTCACACATCAATATAGGGGCATTGATAATCCCCAAAACATTCCTACATTTAACTTACATCAACTTATAAATCCTATCTAGATCACTCAAACAGAGGCAAACAAATAGAAAATATATCCAGTCTACAGTCCATTATTTATTTAAGTACAAAACCAAAGCTAAAACTATACTATACAAACACATGTGTCAATTGGAATCTATAGCTCTAGATTTAGACTAGGATCAGATAACTACAACATATTTAACATCAATTCAACTTCAACAAATTCTTCATTTTCCATGATTTTTGAATCCTTTGCATGTGCATAAACTAATCCTCATACATAGCTCAAAGGAATACTTGGATAATGCCATACAAAAGGTAAATTTGTATCAGAAGATCAGCAGACAGTAATCAGCAACACACAGCAGTAATAAGATCAATTTTAAGCTCAAAATAGTATCACAACAGCCCAAGAGTAAATTGCAGAGGAAAAGCAACAGCAAATAGCCAAAAATAGACTCGAATGAACCAAAATTGACTTGAAATAAACCCAGAAGCTTCTGAAGCTTCAAACGACCAAAACACTAGGAATATTCAAGCTATTTTAAACCTTACATAAGCTGGAATGTTAATTTGACCACTGGAATTTAAGATCACTCTAAGACTTTGAATTTGAATTTTCTTTTGGATTTTTTGATTTCTCTAAGTTCTAGGATTTGAACTTTTTTTTTGAAATTTTCATAGTTTGGATCTCTATAGACTGTTGAATTTCAAATTTCAGAATTTTGTAGCTTCTAAACTTCTAAACTAAGGCAAGAGGTATGCCTTTTTATAGGAAAAATTAGGGCAGCATTCAGATTTTTTTTTTTTGCACCCTAAGCCCCTCTTTTATTTTCAGTTTTAAACTATTTAGTCCCTCAAATCATGCCTTGTTGGCCAAGTAACACTACCAAGTTTCTGAAATTCAAACTAGAACCCCCTTCTAGAAGGTTCTAGGGGGTTCTTTTTTTGTTACTGCAGGATTTTCTTAATTGAACTACCTATACTACCACTACATTAGTCCTAAAATTTCTAACCAACCCCAGCCCATTTTAACTTGATCAAATAACCATAGTTAATCAATCACAGGGACTGGAAAGGTTCAACTATAACTAAACATCATCAATTATAATGAGAAAACCTAAAACTTGAACTAATTAATCTAACTAATCAAAATCGGAATTTAACCCTAGTTAATACTAATGTCCTAAGGCTAAAATTAACAGTGAACTAACAATTAACAGCAAACTAGTAAAATTGAAACTAAAGTAAAATTCATATCATATAATCAACAACAAAAATCATGAATCGAAATCAAATACACAATCAAAAATCAAAATAAGAACAAAAATAACACTATATGGATGCAATATACGAAAATCAAAGACCTAAATCGAAAAGCCCTAACTCAAACAAAAATAAAAAAAATATTGAAAATGAACGAACAAAAGAACAGAAAATTATGCATTACAGAAATATTTACTTATGCAAAGAGAAAGAAAAACAAGAAAGAAAGAAAAAGATTGAGAAACTTACTATTTAGGTTATAGTTTGGACTGACCTCGAATCGAGTCTCCAAATAATGTTACATGCTTGTTCTTGCCAAGAACAAGCACATAACCTTATTTTGGAACCCAGTTCGAACACCGGCAAGCCTTGAAAATTCGACCAGTCTTTGACAAAATCCTAGATCTAAAATTCGTGTAATTATGGTTGGATTTGAGGAAAATTGGTTTGGGAAGAAGATGGTGAGGAGACCCTTGGGTATGATTTTGGGGAGGTTTGGAGCTGGCGCCGCCGCCGGAGAACAAAGGCGACGACTAGGTTTTGGGATTTTTGAGGGCTTCTAATGCCATTTGGAGGGAGACAATGGTGTCATGGCCATGAGGGAGGTGAGGGGAGGCCCTGGTGTGATTTTGGGACAAATTAGATGATTTAGGGTTTTGGTCGATTCCTTTGATTTAAGATTCGAGAAGTTCGGCTAGGATTTGAGGGGCATTGTTTGGAGTTTTGGAAAGAGGAGAATGAGAGGAATCCATGGTGTATTTTTGGTAGCATTTGGAGACTTGCCGCCAGCAGAGGCGATTTCCAGCCGGCGGCGGACGGCGAAGAGTGGTGGCTTTACGCTGGTGTACATTAGGGGTGATCTGAGATGATGAATGAGGGGTACGGGGCTGTTTGGACACTTTTATACTATAAAGCCTAGTTAGTTCCGGACCGTCGGATTGATGAGATCCAACGGTCATGATTCCAGGGCAATGAAACGGTGTCATTTCAATTGGGGGGGGGG
>MU721992.1:4057-16577 GCA_026770625.1 Nicotiana glauca
CATTAGGGAAGTAATTCATGGGTATGAGAATGAATATCTTGCATGCATGCCACCATAGAGTATTGGAAACTACTAAAATTAAAAAGGAGGCAATTGGGGGTATAACATGATAGAAATTCCTCACAAAAAGGGGCCTAAGATCACAATGCACCTTTAGTGTTTGATGATATGATCGAGCCAAGCTAGAACTTCAGTGTCGTCTCTAATTCTCAATTTTTAATTCAAAATTTCTTGCTCAATAGATTGAAGCACTAAGAGTTCCGGAAATTTGAAAAGAGTAAGGAACAACCTTATTGAGGTATGTATGGCTAAAACCCCCTTTTATTAGAAATCGAACTCCGTTGGTGCTTGCGGACGTGTGGTAAGAGTTGAATTGGCTAGTGTATTGATTGTTATTGTGAAATTAATTGATTGACATATATCTATGCATATTCGTAAAGGATGTGCCTCAATGTAAACAACGTGCCAATCTTGATAATTAGAGAATGATGAAAAGTATAATCATTTGTTGTGCCTCAATGAGAATAACGTGCCAATCTTGATAATTAAAGAATGATGAAAAGTATAATTATTTTTTGAAATACTTTGGCTATAAGCCAACAATGAAACAAAAGATTATTCATGCTAGCTACGCGCTCACTTACCTGTGATTTCAACTTGAAATATCTTTGATATACGCGTCTATGATCACAACTTATAAACTAATATTGAAAAGGGAAAACGATGTGATGATGGTGGCTATGAGTGCCCAGAAATTTGTTATGATATCTGTGGAATAAGGATTCGGAGGAGTTGACTAATGAGAATGGAGAAATGCCTAGGCAAGGCAACCTAGCCGATCAGGTCGTGATCGGACACCATGCCGCACACATGGTGGAAATGTGTTGATATTGAATCTCGTATAAGGGAAATAAAATATTGATTGAAAGCAATGCCTCCAATGAGGTGACCTAGCCAGTCGGGTCGTGACCGGACTCTGCTCGAGATGGCGGTGGTGAGGAGAACAGTAGTGAACATGTGACATAACTGCCCTAATCGGTGTTGTGGGAATTGTATGAAGAATTATATGAATTGTTTCTTTGATTTGCCCGTATTAATTGCTTGTATCTATTTGACAGTTCTTTCTAGTAAAATGGTGTTTAGTTATACATACCAGTACAATTCAAATGTACTGACGCCCCTTTTGCTGGGGGCGCTACATTCGTATTATGATTGTAGGTGGCTCCATAGCGGACAGTGCCGACCGTGTGTAGCGGAGCGTTCATCTACTCGAAGTCTCGGTGAGCCCCTTATTCTTCCATGGGGCTGCATGGTGTATCTTTTGTTATTACGGTTTTTCATTTTTGAGGTATAGTCGGAGCCTTGTTGCCGGCATAGTCATGCTTATCTTATGTATCTTTAGAGGCTCCAAAGACACTAGTGTGGGTTATGTATGGTTTTTTTTTTGGGAGTCCCCTATATGTATATGTTGTAAATCCTAAAACTTGTGATCTCCTTAAGCCGTAACTTTAATAGAATCTATGAAGCTAGCTTATGAACGACTAATTTTTATGATATAAAATGAACCAGTAATGTGGTATACACTGTGTATTATCGTTCAAATTAACCAAAGACATGAGTTCCGCATTCATATTGAGTTGGGGTAGAAAGCGTTCGGTAAGGCTTGCTCAGTCGGGTTCACTTGATTGAGCACCGGTTGCGCCTCCCGAGGTTGGGGCTTGACACTTCCGCTTTTATTTAAAGGTTTATTATTGTTATTACTATAGTGTTGTTATCCGAAAAGGTTTTAAGGCTTGGCTTGCCTAGCTCCGACAGTAGGTACCATCACCACTCCCGATGGTGGGAAATTCGGGTCGTGACAAGTTGGTATCAGAGCTCTAGGTTGCATAGGTCTCGCTACTCACAGACAAGCTTGGTAGAGTCTGGGGGATTGGTATAGAGACGTCTGTATTTATTCCCCATAGACTACGGAGTTAGGAAAAGTTTCACTTTTGTTCTTTCTTGTCGTGCGATTCTGTTTTTCAAATACTGATTGTCTTTCTAATCTATTCTTTCGCAGATGGCGAGAACACGTGCTTCCTCTTCTACCGCGCAGTAGCTCGAGCCCCCAGTAGCAGCTCCTGCGAGGGGCAGAGGCCGAGGCCATGCCAGAGGCCGAGGCAGGGGCAGAGCTCAGCCCCGGGCAGCAGTCCCAGAGGTGGAGCCTCATATTGACTATGATGAGTAGGTTCTAGCCCCAGCAGCTCTGGTGGGCCCAACTCAGGTCCCAGAAGAGGTCATGGTCAGCCCATATCTTCAGGATGCTCAAGTCCAATTGGCAGGCTTTATGGAGAGTGTCAATAGAGTGGGTTTGCTGCCAGTAGCACCAGCCACTTCTCAGGCTGGAGGAGGTGTACAGACTCCTGCTACACCTACACCGGAGCAGGTAGCTCCCCAGACTTATGTCCCAGTGGTTTAGCCAACTGTGGCAGCTCAGACAGGTATTGCAGCCTAGGCCGGCAATGCAGCGGCTATGTCTTCGGATGCCTTGTGGAGACTTGATCGGTTCTCCAAGCTCTTCACCACCACCTTCAGCGGTGCTTCATCAGAGGATCCACAAGATTTCTTATTCAGCTGTCATGAGATCCTTAGGACCATGTGTATAGTGGAGACTAATGGGGTCGATTTTGCCACCTTCTGGCTTGGAGGATCCGCCAAGACTTGGTGGAGGGATTATTGCCTATCTAGACCAGCAGGGTCTCCTGCATTGACATGGGATCAATTTGCGGAGTTATTTTTGGAGAAGTTTCTCCCAGTCACTCAGCGGGAGGCACTTCGCAGGCAGTTTGAGCGCTTCCAGCAGGGCTCCATGACAGTCGCATAGTATGAGACTCGGTTTATTGACTTGGCACGCCATGCTATTGTGATACTCCCCATAGAGTGAGAGAGGGTTCGAAGATTTATCGATGGATTGATTCAGCCAATCCGTCTCCAGATGGCTATGGGAGCTGGTAGTGATATTTCCTTTTAGGATGCGGCCAATACGACCCACAGGGCTAAGATGGCCCATGCACGGGGAGATGGTCAAATGTCAGATAAGAGGCCTAGTCATTCTGGTAGGTTTAGTGGTACTTCATCTGGAGGTAGGGATTCTTACTGTATTGGTCATTCACCGAGACCCTTTCACTCAGTGCTCCAGGTTTCTCATAGTACTCCAGGTGGAGGTGGTTCTCAGCAGCATTATTCAGATAAGTAGCCTATCAGTGCACCCCCACTTTAGAGCTTCAGGGGAGGAAATTCAGGTCGATAGGACCAACAGTTGCAGCAGCCGAGGTCTTGTTGTGGTTGTGGTGACCCCGGTCACATTGTCAGGTTTTGCCCTCGAGCCTCGGGAAACTCTCAGCAGCATGGTCCTTGCCTCATGGTTCAGGCATCAGGTAATCTATATCTCGCCCAGCCAGCTAGAGGCGGGGGTAGGATCATAGAGGTGGAGGTAGAGACCGTAGAGGTGGATCTCGGACCGGCAGAGGTAGGGGTCAGCTAGTAACCGATCGTCCCAGGGACATGGTTCAGGGAGGTGGGGCCCAACCCCGGTGTTATGCTCTTCCAGCCAGGCCAGAGGCTGAGTCGTCAGATGCTGTTATTACATGTACTATTCTGGTCTGTGATAGGGATGATTCAGTGCTATTTGACCCTGGGTCTACGTATTCATATGTGTCGTCTTATTTTGCACCCTACTTGTCTATGCCTAGTGATGCTTTGGGTATCTTTGTATATGTATCCATACCAGTGGGTGATTCTATAGTGGTCGACCGAGTTCATCGTTCCTGTGTGGTAGTATTTGTGGGTCTTGAGACTCGTGTTGATTTATTGCTTTTAGACATGGTGGATTTTGGTGTTATATTGGGGATGGATTGGTTGTCCCCCTATCATGCTATCTTGGATTGTCACGCCAAGACCATGACCTTGGCTTTGCCAGATTTGCCCCGATTGGAGTGGAGGGGGACCCCAGGACATGTCACTCGCAGTGTTATTTCCTATGTTAAGGCTCGACGCATGGTCGAGAAGGGATGTTTAGCTTACTTGGCATATTTTTGTGATTCCAGCACAGAGGTTCCTTCTATTGACTCTATTCCTATTGTTCGGGAGTTCCCAGAGGTTTTCCCTTCAGACCTGACAGGTATGCCGCCTGATAGGGATATTAATTTCTGTATTGATCTGGCCCCAGGCACGCAGACCATTTCTATTCCTCCGTATCGCATGGCCCCGCCAGGGTTGAAGGAGTTAAAGGACCAGTTGTAGGATTTGCTAGAGAAGGGTTTTATTAGGCCTAGTGTTTCTCCTTGGGGTGCGTCGGTGCTATTTGTGAGGAAAAAGGATGGGTCGATGAGGATGTGCATTGACTACCGGCAATTGAACAAGGTGACGATAAAGAACAAGTATCCACTGTCGAGGATTGATGATTTGTTTGACCAGCTTTAGGGTGCAAAGGTGTTATCAAAGATAGACTTGAGATCTAGCTACCATTGGCTGAGGATCAGGGCGTCTAATGTCCCTAAGACCGCATTTCACACTCGGTATGGGCATTATGAGTTTTTGGTCATGTTATTCGGGTTGACCAATGCCCCAGCAGCATTTATGGAGTTGATGAACCGTGTGTTCAGGCCTTATCTAGACTTGTTCGTGATAGTCTTTATTGATGATATTCTGGTGTACTCCCGCCACCAGGAGGAGCACGAGAAGCACCTCAGAGTGGTTCTTCAGACTCTGAAGGATAGTCAGTTGTATGCTAAGTTCTCGAAGTACGAGTTTTGGTTGAGTTCAGTTGCATTTCTAGGTCATTTCGTATCAGCAGAGGGTATTCAGGTAGACTCGAAGAATATTGAGGCAGTCGAGAATTAGCCCCGGCCAGCTTCAGTGATCGAGATTCGGAGTTTCTTGGGGTTTGCAGGTTATTATCATCGGTTCGTGGAGGGGTTTTCATCTATAGCAGCCCCGATGACCAGGTTGACCCAGAAGGGTGCCCAGTTCAGGTGGTCAGACGAGTGTGAGGAGAGCTTTCAGAAGCTCAACGCAGCTCTGACTACGACACCGATATTGGTTTTGCCCACAGGTTCAGGGCCTTATACTGTTTATTGTGATGCTTCCCGTATTGGTCTTGGTGCAGTATTGATGCAGGACGGCAGAGTCATTGCCTATGCTTCGAGAAAGATGAAGATCCACGAGAAGAAATATCCAGTCCATGATCTAGAGTTGGCGTCCATTGTTCATGCTTTGAAGATTTGGAGGCATTATCTATATGGTTTGACGTGTGGGGTGTACACGGATCACAAGAGCATTCAGTACTTGTTCAAGCAAAAGGAGTTGAACTTGAGGCAGAGGATGTGGTTGGATTTGTTGGAAGACTATGATGTTACTATTTTGTACCACTCGGGGAGAGGCAATGTGGTGGCCGATACATTGAGTAGGAAGTCCGCCAGCATAGGTAGTCTTGCTTATGTTCTGTTCAGCTAGAGACCGCTTGCTTTGGATATTCAGACTTTGGCCAATCGGCTGGTGAGGTTGGACATTTCTGAGCCTAGTAGAGTGTTAGCTTGCACGATCGCTCGTTCTTCATTATTGGAGCGTATCTGTGATTGGCAGTTTGATGATCCCCATTTATGTGTCCTAAGAGACACGGTACAGCGTGGAGCTGCCACGAAGGTGACTTTAGATGATGATGGTGTTTTGAGACTGCAGTGGCGAGTTTGTGTGCCCAATGTCGATGGGATTCGAGAGTTAATCTTAGCGGAGGCCCATAGTTCACGGTTTTCTATTCACCCGGGCGCCGCTAAGATGTATCAGGACATGCTGCAGTATTATTGGTGGCGTAGGATGAAGAAAGATATTGTTGCATATGTGGCTCGGTGTTTGAACTGTCAGCAGGTCAAGTATGAGCATCGGAGACCTGGTGGGTTGTTTCAGAGGATTGAGCTTCCCGAGTGGAAGTGGGAGAGAATTACCATGGATTTCGTTACTGGACTTCCGATGACTCGGAAGAAGTTTGATGTTATTTGGGTCATTGTTGATAAGCTGACCAAGTCGCCGCATTTTATTCATGTTGCAGCCACCTATTCATCGGAGAGGTTAGCTGAGATCTACATCCGAGAGATTGTTCTCCTTCATGGAGTACCAGCATCTATCATTTCAGATCAGGGTACGCAGTTTACCTCGCGTTTCTGGAGAGCAATTCAGTAGGAGTTAGGCACCCAGGTTCAGTTGAGCACAGCATTCCATCCTCAGACGGACGACCAGTCCGAGAGGACTATTCGGATATTGGAGGATATGCTTCGAGCCTGTGTCATTGATTTTGGAGGCTCGTGGGACCAGTTCTTGCCTTTAGCAGAGTTTGCCTACGACAATAGCTACCAGTACAACATTCAGATGGCTCCATATGAGGTGCTATATGGTAGGCGATGTCGGTCTCCAGTTGAATGGTTTGAGCTGGAAGAGGCTCGATTATCGGGTACATATTTGGTTCAGGAGGCCTTGGATAAGGTCAAGACTATTCAGGACAGGATTCATTCGGCTTAGTCGCGGCAAAAGACTTATGCAGATCATAAGGTTCGAGATGTAACTTTCATGGTTGGTGAGCGGGTCTTGCTCCGAGTGTCGCCTATGAAGGGTGTGATGAGATTCGGGAAGAAGGGCAAGCTTAGACCTAGGTTCATTGGCCCATTTGAGATTCTAGATCGTGTGGGAGAGGTGGTTTATAGACTTGCCTTGCCACCTAGCTTGTCAGGTGTGCATCCAGTGTTTCAAGTGTCTATGCCTCAGAGGTATCACGGCGATCCTACCCACGTGTTAGATTTTAGCACTGTCCAGTTGGACAAGAATCTTTCCTACGAGGAGGAGCCGGTAGCTATTCTAGACCGACAGGTTCGACAGTTGAGGTCGAAGAGTTTTCCTTCAATGCGTGTCCAGTGGAGAGGTCAGCCTCCTGAGGCATCGACCTGGGAGTCCGAGTCTGATATGCGGAGCCGTTATCCTCATCTATTTCCTGACTCAGGTACTTCTTTCTTTTGTCCGTTCGAGGACGAACGATTGTTTTAGAGGTGGAGAATATGACGACCCAAAGGGTCATCATCATATTTCTCTCTTTTTCTTCTCTTCCGAGGACTTGAAAACCTCACTTTTGGTTGCCACGATTTGCGTGCACAGACCAGGCGCATAGTCGGAAAGCTTTTATGTTGAAATATGTGAAATATGTAAAAAAAATTAAAGAATTTTGATATTAATATGATTAAAGTTGACTTCGGTCAATATTTTTGGTAAACGGACCCGAACCCATGATTTGGCGGTCCCGGAGGGTCTGTATAAAAATATGGGACTCGGGCATGTGCCTGGAGTCAAAATCCGAGGCCTAGAACCTGAGTAAAAGAATTTTTCTGTTAAATTATTTTTCTGAAATTATTAAGGAAAATGAAAATAAATATTGATTAAAAGACTACGGTATCGGGCTCGTATCTTGGTTCCGACGCCTGGTACAGGTCTTAAATATGTGTTAAGTGCTTCCTGTGAAGTTTGGTCGAAATCGGACGTCGTTTGACGTGTTTCGGACCTAATTATCTAAAGTTAGAAGTTTAAGAAGTTTGAAATGAAAATGATGATTTTGAGGCTTGATTCATTGATTTTAATGTTGTTTTGGCGATTTGATCGCTCGAGTAAGTTCGTAGGATGTTGTTGAGTTAATGTGTGTGATTTGTTTGGAACCCCGAGGGCTCGGAAGTGAATTGGAGGCGGTTCGGGGTGTTTTTACACTTTGAATGGTAGCAGATTTTCTGCAATTTTTGCCCAGGGAATTCCTTCTTCGCGTTCGCGACCTTAGGCTCGTGTTCGCGTACCTTCCCCTGATTCCTTCTCCGCGTTCGTGATTTAGTCCTCACGTTCGCGAAGCTTCAGGCCGCCCTTTATCGCGTTTGCACCCCTCGTCTGCGAACGCGATGCTTGCCAACTTCTGTACATCGCGAACGCGACCCTACTATCGTGAACGCATAGGGTAATTTCACCCAGCGATTTTTAAGTCATAAAAACAGAACCATTACGGGATTTATCTTCATTTTTCATAAATCTTGTCTTCTCCACATCACTTAGGCGTCCATTGAATCTCCTTTTTACTAAGAATTTTTGGGTTAGTAAATCTTAACTCGTTTTCTTCATTTTCTATCATCATTTATCTAATTTCCTAGCCCTAAATCATGAAATCAAAGTAGAAATTAAGGATTTTGGGTAGAGTAAGGGTTTGGGAAATTTTGGGTGATTCAACCTCAATTTGGGTCGAATCTTGAAACAAACTATATATTTGAACTCATGGGGTTATGGGTGACTAGGTTTTGGTTCGAGCCTCGTATTTGGACCATGTGGGCCCGGTGTCGAATTTTGGTATTGTTGAAAGAATGCTAGAAAATTCATACCTAGGCTATGGGATGTAGCCATTGAGTTTTTATTGATACTATTGAATTAATTATGCCTAGATATCATTGTTTCAGAGTCGGATTGTAGAGTAAATGCGATAATTGAGGATTGATTGCTATTCTTTGGACCTAGGTAAGTGTTTGATCTAACTTTGGCTTGTGGGAATAGGATTAGAGTGTTATTAATTGCTAATTGCTAAATGATCGAGTACGGTGTATAGGCATGGTGACGAGTATCTATACACCGGTGTCTAGCATGACCGTTGGTCTTTGTTTGTGCTTATTTTGGTATATTTTGGGACTCTTCGAGGCTAAATTAATGATTCTTACATAATGTGAAGCGTATGAGGATTAATTGTAAATTGTGAATTTTTTTTGAACGTTGGCTCGAACGATAAAAATACTATTGAGTAAGAAATGAAAGAAATGGAAAGAGATGTGATTAATACTTTGCCGGGATGGTTTGAGTATATTGATTATCTCCCTTACCGAGATGTGAAAGTTGTTGCCATTGATCCCTTGCCGGGATTTAGTTGATTAATTGTGTTTTTCCTTTCCGGGATATTTCTTATTATTATTTATTCTCTTGGCCGTTTGGTTGTGATTGTTGTTTGGGTGAGGAAGAGTGATAATGCACGAAGGGTCATTTCGTGCCAAGTTTTGATTATATATGCACGAAGGGTCATTCCGTGTCATGTTTTGATTGTACTCTGATTTGACTAAAATTGCATGAAAGATCATTCTATGCCATGAAATAAGAGTTATGTGAAGAAAAGCACGAAGGGTGATGCCGTGCATTTTATTTGGCTGCTTTTGGTGAAGATGAGAATAAAAGCACGAAGGTTGATGCCGTGCAACTGTTGGATTTCTTGTTTTTGTTAATTATTGTTGTGCCCTGTTTCTTATTTAAGTTGATGACTTTTATATTCAGATTGTACTCCCCCATAGCATGCTTCCCTCCCTTTTAACAGTTTAGTTTTCGTATTCTTTCCTTTTATTGCACATGTATATATTAAACTGCACAGGTTGATTTGGTAGTCATGTCTAGCCTCGTCACTACTTCGCCGGGGTTAGGCCAGGCACTTACCAGCACATGGGGTCGGTTGTACTGATGCTACACTTCTGTGCTTTTTGCGCAGATCACGGTACCTAAGTAGATTTTGGACCACATCAGTAGCACGTTGAGTGGGAGCTGACTTCACTCCAAGGACTACGAGGTAGCCTAGCTAGCGTTCGTAGGCCGGAGTCCCTTTTTATATTTTATGTTTGTTTTTATTGTACCGAGACAGACATGATGTATTTTTCTATTCAGACTTGTTTGTAGCATTTATTAGTAGTCCGTGAGATAGCGACTCCAGTCTTGGGTAGTGAAATGTTAAGCTTCCGCATTTTTGGTTTCCAGTTATTTATGCTATGAAAGACTTCCGCTTTTATTTAAAGGTTTATTATTGTTATTACTGTTGTGTTGTTATCCGAAAAAGTTTTAATGCTTGGCTTGCCTAGCTCCGACAGTAGGCGCCATCACGACTCCCGATGGTGGAAAATCTGGGTCGTGACAAATATATATAGCGTAAGTATATATACATAGTAATATACACTTATACGCTATATTCGATGCAGTATTACCTAATACACTTATACTTAGTGCATAGTATAGCGTACGTATATATATATATATATATATATATATATATATATATATATATATACACGCACGCACGATTCGTAGTACTATTCATCCCTTGTATTACAAAAGTATTAACGACTTACATTTATATTATTTAGATAATAAATACAAAAGTAATTTTTAATTTTGACCATTGTTGACCTAAATGGAGACCAACTTTGATCGCTATTTTTTTAAGAATTTAATTTAGCAACCAAAGCTGATCGCTATATTTAAATCAGATTTATAATATTTCATATAATATTTAAATTAATAATATAATAATTAAAATTTTATAACTGGGTCCCATTGTAGCGACCAAAGTTGGTCGCTATCTGCCTACCCTTTAGTTAGCGACCAACGTTGGTCGCAATTTTTATATTATATATATTTATATTTTATAATTTTTTTAAAATAATAATAGTGGGTCCCACTTGAGCGACCAACATTTGTCGGTAATCTCAGTAAATATTTGACCAAGAAAGTCTGACCAGTCTAGTCAATATTTTAACTATTATAGCGGTCAAGTGGCTACAAATCTTGGTCGCTATTTTGTTTCTTTTATTTATTTTATTATTTTCGCTAGTTAGCGACCAACTTTGATCGCTTTTTCCCATAGACCAACTTTGGTCGCTAAGTTTTGGTCGCCTTTTCTAGTAGTGGAGCCTCATACAACTAGTGTCAGTTGTATGAGACACTAAATAAAACTTCTTATAGTTAAAATATTGTAACTGTAGTAGTACTTCTCTCTGTTGTGATGGACTGTTACATTAATATTTTTCTGAGTTCGAATCTCCTCAAGAGCAAGGTGGGAAATTCTTGGATGGAAGGATGCCGAGGGTCTATTTGGAAACAGCCTCTCTACCCCATAGTAGAGGTAAGGTCTGCGTATACACTATCCTTTTCAGACTCCACTAAATGAAATTATACTGGGTTCTTGTTGTTGTTGTTTTGTATATCGAGAAAGCAGTGTAGTTCTGAGATTGATAAGCAATTCTGAAATTGATACGTAGTTCTAAGATTGATAGGTGGCGTCTAGTGAGAAATTTCATTCTTTGAGGCCAGATCCCATTTGTTAAACATCATGTAAGGTTTGACATATAAGTTGGAAAAAAAGGAGTATATAGCGAAAGCCAATCTTAAGATTTTATTTACCTCCACAGTATATGTCTATCCAACATGGTACTGCCAACATCCACTTTAATCGACCAATGTACGTACACAAACAATACAATTGTAAGGTCACGAGTATTTAAATACACAGTACGTGCACATGCAATCTGAAATTTTAGCTAGTTTTGCTCATATCTATATAACCAAAGGTATCTCTATCTTTTGCTCTTTATAAAAAAATTGTAGGAAAATAAGGGGACCACAGTTTACCCAACCACTTTTGGAACTAAGCTCTCGGAGTTTACTATTTTGGAATACATGCATGCATGGATGTTTTTTTCATATTGTAATTCCTTGTGGATTCTTGAAGAAAGGGACACCCAACAACCTCACCTAATCCATACTCTTTGGATCTTTTACTTAACCCTAATTCTCTTGGGAAAGCCAAAATATATTATGAAATTGACTCAACCAACACACACCCAAACTATAGTTAATTGAGCTTTAACCATTTATATGTATATAAACATTGTTTCCACTACTAGTGTATAGTTAAATTAGGAATTTAAATAATATAGATCGATAGTATAACTTTTTATATTATTGGTAATTTAATTCTCGGCAGTACTAAATTATTTACGATGATTTGTATAATGTAGGTTTTTTACTGTGATTTATAGAAAGTTATTGTTCAATACCCTCTCTCTTCCGGTTTACGTGAACCTATTTACTTTTTGGTTTGTTCCGAAAAGAATGAACCCTTTCTAAATTTGGTAACAATTTAGCTTAAACTTACAATTCTACCCTTAATGAGAAGCTTTTTTAATCACACAAATATTCTGGGCCCATTTGGATTTGTTTATGACCACAAATTCCAAAAGTCTTCATTTTTTTCTTAAACTCCGTGCCCAGTCAAATAGGTTCACGTAAATTGGAACGGAGGGAGTAGTTTTTAGATGAACTAGTATTTACCTGTTACATGTTAAATATACTACTTAATAGTTTCAATTATTTATATAATCTATATCTATACTATATTAAAAGCACGAAGACCTTTAGCGAAATGTCGTTCGCCTTTTTTGCCCTTTTAAAATAGAGTTCACACCAGACAAAATTGTCATTTGATTATTCTTCTAGCTAATTAAACTAAATTTATTATTTATTAAATCTTTCCTTATTCGAATCAAGTAAGAAGTCCTTATAATTAGGACTTTAAAATTATTAAAATTTTACCATATATAAATTTTATAATTAAATTATACAAAATCTTTATGCCTAATACATTCCTTATTTGAATTGGGTAAAATAA
>MDKF010186461.1:0-10386 GCA_026770625.1 Nicotiana glauca
GAAAACCTCCATTAGAGATGTTAGGGTCATGAATCCACAAGAGCTAAGCTAAAAGAATCTTGATCAAAAGATTAAACATGAGATTCAAGGGTTTTCTGGTAACTTTTGAGGCAGATGGTTACGAGGAGTAGGTAGCGGACGTTATAGAGAAGCTATGGTGTAAATTAGGGACTATTTGGATGAACTGTCACTCGCCGGCGGTAGGGTTCCGGCGAGTCAAATCTGGATATTCGAAGAGCTAGAGTGATATTTGAAAGAAATGAAGTAGAGGGGTGGAGTCAGGGACCTGAGACGGTCTCGGGGTGCTATTTGGGTGGGGATTGGTATAAGCTGCGTCTCTCGCCGGTAGGGTTCCGGCGGGGTTGTAGGGAAGACGATGACGGCTCGGGTAAGGGAGATGGGGATGAAGGCGAGGGAATGTTTTCTCTCTAAACTCCGTGTATATGTATATCTAAAATGTATTGATAGTCTATAGCCGTTGGATCAAAAGAATTGATGGTCGAGATTGATTGACGCCTATACGACGTCGTTTTATTTATTATGAGATTAATTCGTGTCCATTGGATCAATTTAATTGAAGGCTCAGATTGAAGGCAACAAAACGGCACCGTTTTGATCATGGGAGAGCTGGACCGGGTGGCTAATTTTGGCTTGGGTCGTTTGGGCTGGGTAATATTGTTATTGGGCTGATGGTATTTTATCCTTAACTTGGGTAATCAGCCTAATTCGTTATTTTTATTATATTTCTTGTACTGTATTTTTTTGTATTGTATTTTTGTATTTCTTTTCTTTTATATTTTGTACTTTAGTTTGTATTTTGTTAAACTAATTAACTTCTACTTTATGGTAATTTCAACTAAAACACTAAAAGGCTATTTTTTAATTTTTTTTTAAAAATACCTACTTAATACTAAAATGTGGAATTAAATTCCTAAATGCATATTACTATTTTTTGTATTATCACATGCACAAATAACATGCAGACAATTAACACAAAATTCACAGAAATTATAAAAATAAGAGAAAAAATTGTTTTGTTTGAATTTTATGGGAATAAACTCATATATAGGGTAAAAATTACGTGCTCACACACATTGATGCGACCCAAATCCAAATCTCAACGGAGTCAAAATATGTTGACAATTACGGGTGCACTGGTACGACATGGTTCGAGACACATTTTCATGACGTTGCAATTCTTATTGAGACGAAAATAAAAGCGGATTACTAATAAAAGAAACATAAGTTAGAATATGTTTTGAAATCAGATAAAAGCAAATACAACAGTTGAGAGACCGTGCTAGAACCACAGAATCCGAGAATGCCAAACACCTTCTCCCGAGTTAACAGAATTCCTTACTAGGAGTTCTGGTTTGAGGACTGTTACCAGAGTCATAGTTTCCTCGGTTCGGGATTCAACCGGTGACTTGGGATACCATTAATCTCCCAATTGGTGACTCTAAAATCTTAATAATAAATTCCTTTCTGATTGTCCTTTAAGTGGAAAAACTCCTTTACGCCCTTGCGGGTGGAGGTAAAAAGGAGGTGTGACAGCTCTGGCAACTCTGCTGGGGATTCAGACCCAAGACTTCGGTTCAGGGTTTAAGAATTCGAGCTTAGAATAATGGTTGTGTTTGGATTTATCTGATTTTCCTATATGTTCCATGCCTAATGTGCTAAATTCTTTTCCATTTTGATATTATTTGAACTGTATATATAAACTGTGTTGAAACCCTTCTCTTCTCACCTCCGGGGATGTGCTTACTGGTTAAGACTCCCTGTTCGGTTAGTGTCATACCTTGAAATAAGAAAGAGGTCGGACAAGTTACTAAGCCGGACGATCCCATTGAAATAAGAAAGAGGCCAGACAAGTTACTAAGACGGACGATCCCGCGGGTCCCCGGTATGTAGCCCCCTCCTCGACTTGAGTTGTCCGCTCGGGTACACAGTCTAGAACATATACCCAGGTTTTGAACCTAGAATAACTTGACTTCATGCCGGATCCCTAGTAGGAATGCTTATCTGCATCACATTCATTTTGACTTAGGGGACTCAACACAAGGGTTGGGTCCATCTAGGGCAGGTTACCGGATATGAAAAAGACCACCATGATGCATCTTACGTGTTGCATGTACATTTATTTGTCCCGGACTCGCATGCTGACCGGTTTGAATATTTGGAAAAATTGAGCAAAAAGAGAGAAACAACCAATGTCAAAATAGAGTCGAAACGCTACCAATTTTTTGAGGAAAATGAAAAAAAAAGGAAAAAGGAAAATTTGTTCTTAAAAATGGTTTGTTTTATTGGTCAATAAAAGAAAAGAAAAGAAAACAAAAGAGTTTATTTTCAAACAGCTTGTTGAAAAGAAAATATAAAAAGAGTCCTGTTTTTGAGATAGTGTATTTGTCAAAAAGAGTCTTGTTTTCGAAAATAGTTAGTTTATTTGCCCGAACTACGCATGTTTGATTCTTACCGGGCGTGAGATACATAGTTAACCCTCGACGGGTCCAACCATCTCTTTTCAAAAATTCGCCAAAAATTTTCATTTCGTCATAAATAAGTCAGGTGACGCCGTTCCTGTTGAAGAATAACCCGAATGTCCCAAAAGGGCGGCGGAAGGCTATTTTCACAGGAACAGCCACTTTGAGTCATTTTAAAACGGTTTGCGAACACAGCTTTGAAAATTTTCACTCGAAGTGCCGAAAGGCCGTGTTTGCAAAACCGGGTTTGTTTGAAATTAGAAATTTGAATAAAAAGAATTGTGTCATTTTTTCTTTTAGGACAAAATAAGTGATTAAATCACCTTAATAAATGTGCAGGATGAGCACAACTCAAAATGAACCTTTCTCAATCATGAATAAAATTCCGTTAGAGTTGTATCTATGGTGGAACGATTTGGGCAAAGAAGGACAGGGCGAGGTCAACAAATATTTGAAAGAGCTTACTGGTTTATTGGAAATTGCACCTCGGGGGGACATCATTAGAGCTTTGGTCACGTGTTGGGACCGACACATAATGTGTTCCATTTCTCATACTTCGAGCTTACCCCAACACTAGAAGAAATGGCTGGGTACATCGGGAAAGATGAGGTTCCTTTAAAAGACAAATACTTAGTGGCCCCGAGAACTGTAGCCGTGCACAAATTTTTAGACTCTCTGAAGATACGTAGAATAATTCACAACGCAGATATGACAAATGGATTTTGCACACCATACTTCATATACCATAGATATGGCCACATCAGGGGGTTCAATAACCCGGAAAGCAAGATATGTAGTAATGGAAACCGCCAAAAATGGGAAGAGCATAGGCGTGTCGCTTTCAGTGTGGTTTTTTTGGGGCTTGTGGTATTTCCAAGGAAAGACGGAAACATTGACATAAAAATAGCCGGGGTCGTCAGTACTCTAATGACTCAAGCCAAAATCACTCTCGCACCTATGATATTGGCCGAAATCTTCCGCGCTCTCACAACCTACAAAGCCGGGGGAAATTTCTTTGAGGGGTGCAATATAGTTCTGCAAATGTGGATGACCGAGCATCTGTGCCATCATCCTCAGTTCTTGAGTTATGGATCTTCAGAGAAAACATGCATAGAAGAGTTTTATACAAGGATTAAAGGGGTCCATCTGCCTGAAGAATTCACGGGTTGGATGACATATTTTTGATCCCTCACCGCTAGTCAAATAGAGCAGGCGCATGGATGGTTGCCTGTTGATGAAATCATATATATGCCAGCAGCAAGGCCGCACTTCCTCCTAATGGGTCTCAAGATCATTCAGCCTTATGCCCCGTATCGGGTTTTAAGGCAGCTCGAAAGCTGCCAGATAGTGCCGAAAGACGGCAACCTTAGTGCTCAGGTAGTTGAGATTAGCCCTGATGGACAGTTCCTGAAGCAAGAGTACGCCAGATCTGGAATGAATGCCAATACCTAAAAGCAGATACTTGCGTACAGGATCGGGCTAAAGGTGAAGTGTCTTCGGGATACCTTGCTTGGTATAGGAGAGAATATGAGCACGAGAGACCAGCCAAAAGACCTCACATCTAGGAGTTTACCGAAGCATCACAAGAACAGTGGGCCTGGTTAGCCAAAGAAATTGAATACAGAGCCAAAATAGGAGAATCGGAAAAGCGGGTCCAAGACCTTAAGTTTGAAAAAAGCATACAAGCTGCGGCCGATGAGGGAGAGAAAAAGAGATTGGCTAAGAAGAATGAGGCCTTACGAGCCCAAATCCAAAAAATGAAAATGGCTGCCGAAAATCCCGTCAGGAGCGCCAAAGGACGCAAAACTTATAGAAAGCCTACGGCAAAGAGTGGATGACTACAGTTTTGAACTCAACAAAGCGGAAAAAGAATTAGTCGGGGTTCGAAAGCAGTTGGCTAAAAATGCAGAGGAATGAGCCCGTATGGTCAAGCAATTAAGGGAAGAATATGATAATGAGGTCGCCGCAGGATTAAAGAAAAGGGTCGTCACCGCAAAAAACAAAATGATCAAACAGGCAAAAGAGTTCAAGGCTGAGAGGGAACACTGTTATACAGCAATAGCACAATTAGAATGGACCTGCAACAACTCCAGGAGCGAAATCAGTAGACTTTGGAAGCCAGGGCCAAACAAATAGGGCGGCTGCTTAAGGAAAAAGGCATAATTAGAGAAAGAATCCTAGCTATTGCTCACTACATCACCAGAAAATGCCAAATGTGTGCGAATATGACTCAGACGACCTTCTTTGCCTCAGTGATGATATTTGTGAAACAGATAATGAGTGACCTGGATAGACTCCAAGGGGAACTTGCACATAGGACCACAGCCAGACCGAACGATGTCCCAGGGGCACCAGGAGCTTTAATGTATTCATGATCGTCATTAGAGTCTGTATTTCCTTTCACCAGAGTTTGTCAGTTATCTGAGTTTGTACTTACTTTTAGAGTCAGTCTGCACTTTCATTTTAAAGTAGAGTAATTATTGATGGAGTTTTTAGCTCGTCTTGTCAGTTAGATTCTGTTAGTTGTCTTCATGTGTCAGTCTCGAGTCCTTGTAATTGAAATGTTTGCTACTATTAAAATTGAAAATTCCAAAAAATGTGTTCCATATTTTACATTTATTTGATCTGATTCAGGCATGGGCACGAGGCGTAGGCAATCTCTATAGGATCCGACTATAGCCATATGAAAATAGAAAATACAATGAGAATAAAAAGCCAAAAAGAAAAAAAAAGAGAGAAAAAAAGGGGAGCTGAAAAACAAAGAAAAAACGAGAGAAAAACAATAAGAGAAGACAATGCACAACAAAGAGACAATGGAAAAGCAAAAACTAAGAAACAAAGGCAAGAATAAAAGAAAGACGTCACGGTCGAGAATAAATAAAGTCGGGATGACGCAAGCGGTCAAGCAAATGCATAATAGAAACTATTAACCACCTAGGTGCATTCATGCCCCAAATGTGCGGTTATCTATTTGTTAATGCCCTAACCGCTAACAACGTTGTTGTTGATGATGAGTCCAAACAAGTGGTTCAGTTGACTGGCATTCTGGCAACCCACCCATACAACACCCACTCTAAAGATAAGTCAAAGATGGTCAACCAAGAGTTAGAAACAAGCATCGCTGATCCGTCCAGGGAGGAAGAAGTTGTGGATGTTAACGCCATGAAAGAAGAGATGTATAAATTGAAGCAACAGATGGCCGAAATGTACCAGGCTTGGGCAAAGGGACACCCACTACTAGCTTACCCTGCTAACCCTGCCTACATTCCACCATTAGCTCAGCCACAAGATCCTCCTATAGTTAATTCCTATCCGGCCTACCCTCCTTACCAGCAATACTACGCGACTACTTCCCAAACACCACCACCTCCACCACCCAAACAAATCCCATGCCCTCCACCTCCAACCACTCCCGTGTTTGTGGCTCCTCCACCCGCCACAATACAGAGATCTTCTAGTGAACCCCTATTTCAAATTCAGGAAACCCACTATTACCCGCCGGAACCCACATTCAAACCACCAGAACCATATCCTTACACTTCCCGTCTTGATATCTCCGCTGAAGAAGAGAAGCCTCCTAAAAACCCTGAGCAGGAAGAAATAATACGAAAGGTGAAAAGCTTGGAACAATCATTCAGAAATATGCAAGGTCTAGGAGGACATGTGAGTGTCTCTTACAAGGACTTGTGCTTGTTTCCTGACGTCCAATTGCACGCGAGATTCAAGTTACCAAAGTTTGATCTGTATGATGGACATGATGACCCAGTAGCCCATCTGCAGGCGATTTTGCAGCAAGATTAGAGGCGCTGGGGGAAGGGATGAGTTATTAATGGCATACTTTAGTCAAAGTCTCAATGGTGCTGTCACACCTCCTCTTTCCGCCTACACCCCGTGAAGGGTATAATAAAGGAAGGAGTTTTTCCACTTAAAGGACAGTCGCAACGGGATTTGTTATTTTTATTTTCAGAATCGCCACTTGGGAAATTAAAGGTGTCCCAAGTCACCGGTTAAATCCCGAACCGAGGAAAGTTTGACTCTATTTACAGTCCGCGAATCAGAAATCCGGATAAGGAATTCTGTTAACCCGGGAGAAGGTGTTAGGCATTCCCGAATTTCGTGGTTTTAGCACGGTCGCTCAACTGTTGTATTTGTTTTTATCTGATTTTCATATATATTCCATTTTTATATGCTTTTATTAATAATTCTCTTTTATCGTTGAGTTTTACAAGAATTGCAACGTCGTGAAAATGTATCTCGAACCACGCCGTACCAGTACGCCCATGGCTTTTAACACATTTCGACTTCGTTGAGATTTGGATTTGGATCACATAAATGTGCACCCGTATTTGAGAAAGTAATATTATTAACGTTCGAGCCTAAAGCATCTACGCATTTATTAACTTTGGGAAAGACCGTGAAATTTGCTAAATGGTCCTTCCAAATCTAAAATTTATATAGCAATTTATTTGAGGGCCTCGCAATTATGTATTTAATGCAGCGAAGCTCATCTTACTTTTTATTCGAGGTCAATCCTAAAGCACACTATATTTTCTATTGTTTTTTGTCTCTAATAATAAAGGAAAAATACTAATTATTTAATATTACTTAAGAATTATTACATTTGGGCCATGGACCCGTATGAACCCAGGCCTTAAAGCACGTTGCGCTTGATTGCAGCCTATGCGATGACACCCTGGCCCAATTTAAATTCAACTGGGACCAGAGTCTTAGGCTATGCATGAAAATACCCAGGCCTAATGGCGCTTGTCAATCTAATTTTAATATTGTCTAGACTAAACCCATGTGTATACCAGCAAACATACTTAATTTGGGCCATTCGTTGGGGCCCTTGATTCCACTAACTATTAACATGTCTATATTGAGACATTTTTTACTTTATTTACAGATTACCACAATTCAGTTCGAATTCAAATCAATTTAACTACTTAGCTACCAGAAAATTTCCTTTATTTTCAGATTCAAGTATACCTATCAATTCCGTTATTTACCAGTTCTAAATATTAATCAAAATCAAATCTAAAATCAAAACAAACTAATATTGAATTGTGAAAAAAAACTATTATACTGAAACATTTGAAGTTATTACTTTAAACACTAATTACTTTAAACAAACTAATTACAATTATAATCGACTTCAATTGGCAAATAAGTCAGTACTGAAATAGTTTATGAATTCAAAATGAGTTATTATAGACCTGTTTGATTAAAATTTCATAAGAACAAAAGTAAACTAAAGTCATTAAACATGCTCATATACAGCTGAGTTTGTTCGTAATCATTATCATACAGATTTATACTATATAATCTTCAATACTAATTAACAAACAACTATAGAGTAACAATTTACCTAGTGCATACTCGAATCACAAATAACAGTCCAGATTTAGTCCATTTTAATTACACATTCCAATTATTCCTAATGAATACAAATGTCCTTAGCTAATTCTATCAAATAAAAATAACAGTATGCTGAAATTAGTCGAACAACTTCATTTTTCTTCAATTGATGATTACCGCTTCAAATAATAGAAATGTACCTGAAAAAATAGGATGAAAATCAATGAGAACTAGGATGAAACAGGGATCAACAATCAGTCAACAACACAACAATCGCTAAATGCAGCTTCAGCACAACAGATGTAAGCCAACAGGAGTAACGAATCACCAGAAAACCAACAACAAATACAGATCAACAGAAAACCAGCATATAACTTGACAATCAGCACCAAATATCCTTCAAATTGATGTGAGAAACTAATGAAACTGTAG
This sequence comes from Nicotiana glauca, assembly GCA_026770625.1. Classification (NCBI taxonomy): domain Eukaryota; kingdom Viridiplantae; phylum Streptophyta; class Magnoliopsida; order Solanales; family Solanaceae; genus Nicotiana; species Nicotiana glauca. The sequence goes on from MDKF010186461.1 coordinate 8,271, forward strand.
GGTTTTCAAACTATTTCTATATATATTTTTTTTTGAATTTTTGAAATGAAGGATTTCTAAAGTGAAAGCTTAGAATTGCAGAGACTAATCTCAAAGATTTTTAGATTCCAAAAAAAAACTCCTTAAGAGAGGCCAAATGAGGCCTATTTATAGAGTTCAAAAGGGAAGGAGATTTAAATTTCAGTAATTATGCATTGGTCCCTCTTATTTCATATTTTAACCCCTACTCTTTATTATTTTATTCAACTAATTATCCCTACTTTTGAAAAAATACGCTAATGACCCCATCTAGAACATTCTTCCCTTAGACAATCCCTTAATTGCCTCTACTTCTCTAGAAAATCTACCCTTTTAACCTTTCTTATGCCTTAATTACCCTTAGCCCCTTTTATGTATTACAATTAAGCCATTTTATGTTTCCAAGTATGCCCTCACTCCCTTAGGATTATTATAACTAAACCAATTTAGTATTCCCCAAACCACCCCTGATACCAAATTGTATTTACTAATAGCCCTACCGCTTTTACCCTTTTACCCCTGAATTTGACTATTATTTACAAAACCAACTTAATACTGATTTTCAGAGTTACCCACTGATTATTCTATCAAAAAATGAAAAAAATAAACGACTTACTAACCAGCTATAACCAATCGCACAGTTGCTGTCAATTCAGTCCCAAATTTACAAATCAAAATTAACCAAACACTTATCAAGATTAACCAATTTCACAAACAAATGAAATAAACAGCAGAAGTCATTTTAAGAATCTAGTCAAAATCTATTTCGTTTAAACCCTAAATTAATGTTAACAATTAACAACAGAAAACTATCAAACCAAGAGTAATAACCAGATATATACCCAAGAAACCAAGAATCATTCATGCATAAAAAAAATCCAAAGGTAAGAGATACTTAGCTTTCTACAGTCTTTCTTCTTCTTCTTTTCTTCCTTTTTTCCTTTAAGTCATGACCCCGGTGTTTATAAAGCCTTTTTCTTGAATTTTGGTCATTGAAGTGCTTTGATTTGAGACTTTGAGCCACTCCTGTGATTAATAGGGTTTTAAAACCTTCGAGTATAGGTTAAGAATGGTAAGGAGGTGGTTTGGTATGATTTTGAAGTGCTTTGGATAGAGTGACGTTTGTCGGAGTTAGGTTTCTGGCGAAACATTTTTCAAGATTTGAGCCGATGTGGACTTATTCGAGGGAAACGGAGTAGAGGGGTGAGAAGGGGAGGTCAAGGCGGTTCCGGGGTGTAAAGGCTGGAAGGTTTGGTAGTGGTGGCGTCTCCCGCCGGCGAGGGTTCCGGCGGGCTTTGGGAGAATATTAAGGTGGCTAGGGTTTGATCAGGGGAAGAAGAGAGGAAATGATTAACAGGGGTGTAACGTTTGGTATATTTTAAAACCTTTTAATGAACTGAGACCGTTGGATCAGATGAACCAACGGCTCAGATTAATTGATCCTTGAAACGGCGACGTATTGTTTAAATGATGATTCAATCTCGGCCATTAGATTAATTAAACGAACGGTTCAGATTACATAAGATGAAATGATGTTGTTTTATTTAATGAGAAACAAAACCAAAACCGTTGGATACAAAGCATTTGAACGGTCCAGATCTCTTGTACACAAACGGCGTCGTTTTGGTCTTTGGCTAACAGACCGGGTGTAATCTCTTTGGGCCTGGGCGGGTTATTTCTAATTTAGGTCTTTAATTTGGCCCAAATAACAATTCCTTTTATTTTCCTCATTTTTGTATTTTTACATTTATTTTCACTTGTATTTTTTTATTGTATTATTTTTTTGTATTATTATTTTTTCGGTATTTCATTTTTCTTTTTGTATTTGTGTTTATTTTCTCTTTTATATTCGTATTTATTTTTCTAATTTTATTAAATTGTTAAACTTATTTAACTTCTATTTTATGATAATTGTTCAATTAAAGCGCAAAAATGCTATTTATGATTTTTCTTTTAAAATGAATTAATACTAAAGTTGTAAAATTAAACCCCTAATGCATAAGCATATTTTTGTATATATTTTTTAATTATCATGCACAAAATGAAATGCAACAATTAACACCAATTTCAACAAAATCCAAACAATTATAAAATAATA
>MU721998.1:6862-20192 GCA_026770625.1 Nicotiana glauca
GGAGTGCCTAACACCTTCTCCCGGGTTAACAGAATTCCTTATCCGGATTTCTATTTCGCAGACTGTAACGGAGTCAAACTTTCCTCGGATCGGGATTAAACCGGTGACTTGGGACACCATTATATTCTCAAGTGGCGACTCTGAAAACTTAAATAAACTAATCCCGTTCCGACTGTCCTTAAATTGGAAAAACTCCTCTACGCCCTCGCGGATAAAGTAACGTATATGAAAGAGGAGGTGTGACACCCGGATGTGCCCTGAGTACACTCTTTTGTTGTAACGTATGGACATTTCCACCCCGCGAACCAGTTTTCCTTCAATTGTTCAAATTCTTTGTTTTATTTCTTCAAGGTTACCTTCTTTGCATTTCGACTCTTGATTCATGATTTCGAAATCTGACAGCATTTTGGGATATAGGCATGAAGTCCGCAAGCATGTCATGTTATTTAAAGTTGCATTATTAGAGCTAAAAAGAAGAAATGAAGGAGGAAAAATAGCAAAATCAGAAAGAATATGAACGATGAAATATTGATTTCGTTTCTTGGAATTTTGAAGATAACAGGGTTCACATTCGGGAATTTAAAGACATGAAACTACAGAAAACATTCGAGTTATACCCTGGAATAACTCGGGATGCAGAAAAAGTAGTTGGACGGGTCTAACGGGACTCCCGCCTAATCGGGAATGGCATAGCCTTCCAGTTTTGAAGCTTGGTGCTTGGTTCCATGTATAACACCTCAGCGGTGCTAGTGCCCTCTCCTGGCTGGACCATATGGGTTTCGCAGAGCATTTTCCTCATTTCCCCACGTATTCTCTCACTCTCTTTATTCGTGAAATCCTCATCATTTTCCTCTTTACTGTACTTAGGCTTCTGTGGTATGCGTCCAATAACCACTGGCTCATTCATCCGAGGTGGTTTAATTGCCCCTCATACCACATAGGCTTGCTTGGGTACATCAATTTCCTTTTTCGGTTCTGTCTCGATGATTTTACTCTTCTTTCCCCTTTCTCTTGTTTCGGGGCTGCCTTGGCCTTCCTTTCCGCATCAGCAATAGAAATTATGTCCTTAAGCGCTGGATCGAATTCTTTGTCTTCACAAATCATCCTGATTATCGGCCCATTGTTGTGAGCGGGCAGCGGATTATTGGTCACATTTGGGACATCCTCATCCTTCAACACAATTTTCCCTTGCTCTATTAAATTCTCCACTGCTTGTTTCAGAGACCAACAGTCACTGGTATGATGGCCTTCTACCCCTGAATGGTATGCACACCTGACACCAGCTCTATAGGCAAGCGATGCCGGGTTTTGTCTGTTTTGAGGAACCAACTGCAGTAGACCCATTTGGGCAAGTTTTAGGAATAAACTAGAGTAATATTCACCAATTGGGGTAAAGTTTGGTCACTTGGGTGGTTCCCGAGGATGGAAATTATTCTGCAGAGGTCGAGGATTATAGTGGTTCTGGTGGGGAGGCTGATTTCTTGGGAACGGAGGTTGATTTTTGTTAGCATGTGGCTGCGGTCGGGCGAAGGGTTGAGCGTTCATGTCCGCATATGGTTGTGGAGCATAAGCCATGTCAGGATGAGGGTAGTAGTGTTGAGAGGTTCTCTCAAAAAACATGTGTCTAGGAGCCCGGAAGCCGCCATGGACGTTTCCTTTTTCGTCCTACCATTTTCCATTCCTCTAGACCAGCCTTGGATGGATTGGGAGGTTGCTCTAATAGCTGATTGGCTCAAAATTCTGCCTGTTTTCAGTCCATTCTCCACCATTTCACCGATTTTAATTGCCTCTGCAAAAGGCTTGCCCATGGTCGACGTCATATTCTGAAAATAGTCCGCTTCCTGGGCCTGAAGAAATACAGTGACCATTTCCACTTCATCCATTGGAGGCTTCACCCTTGACGCCTGTTCGCGCCACTTAATTGCATATTCGCGGAAAATCTCTGAGGGCTTTTTCTTGAGATTCGCCAGGGAGTTCGTGCCTGGCGCAATATCTATGTTATACTGAAATTGTCGAACAAAGTCTCGGGCCAGATCATCCCATATATGCCACCGTGAGACATCTTGATCCATGTACCACTCCGAAGCGATGCCGATTAAGCTTTCCCCGAAATATGCCATCAATAGTTCTTCTTTGCCGCCGACTCCTCGTAACTGATTGTAGTACTTCTTCAGGTGAGCAATTGGGTCGCCGTGCCCGTCGTACTTTTCAAATTTTGGCATTTTGAACCCTGACTGCAAATGCACATGCGGGAACATGCACAGATCAGTATATGAGACGCTCTTCTGCCCATTCAAGCCTTGCATATTCTTTAAGCTTTGTTCGAGACTTCTCATTCTCTTTGCCATTTCATCCTGCTCTGGGGCTTTAGGGGTTTTGTCCTGCCCTGGTGTAAACTCATATTGTGGCTAGGAGTAGGTGTATTGAGGGTAATGAGGAGGGTCAGCCTGAAAAACAAGATTCTGGAATGTGAAGACCGAGGGGTCAACATCATGCTTCGGTAGTGATGGATGGGTTGTTGCAAAGGATGTTGGAGCTGTAAAGATGTTGGGAGCAATCCCAGACGGGAACACTTGGGGGTGAACCTCAGAGGGTGTTCTGAAGAAGTTAGCCGTCATAGTAGGTTGGCCCAGAGGAATATTTGGGCGGCTGATGGGGACAGTGGTAACACCTCCAGATCTAGGGAACAATTCTGGGAATCTGGGGATAGTGCTTGGGGGTTCCTTTCCATTGTTCCAAGCATCCCACATTTCCATCAATCACAAGCGCAGTATCCAATTTTCTTCAGCTGTATAGGATTCAAAGGCCGGGACCCCAGAGATTGGGCTATCTTCGGTTATGGGGATTGCAGGCAGGGTTACTTCAGATGACATCTCTGTATTTCCTTTTGATTTGGTGAAATAGCGATGTGAGGCCAGCTTACCACAAACCAACCACTGTTTCTAAAAGCTTAGCTGGAAAACGACAGCAACAACGATTAGGGTGAAACAAATAACAGATAGGAGACTGCATCTTGGAGTGTGATGCACCTATACAGTTAAATGAATATCTACATGTTTGCCACGGTTGCATGCGTCATCCCGGCTTTTTCTCTTATTCTTTTTCTCTTTTCTTTCTCTTTTTGTTTTGTTTTCTCTCATTTTCTTTTCCCTCTTTTTCATTTTCTTCTTTTCCTTTTGGCCAAGGGTTTTTTCTCTTAATGCCCTATTTTCTTCCTTTGTGTTTCTTCTTTCTCTTATTTTTCCCTTCATTTATTTCCCTCGTATTTCTGTTTTTTTTTCTTTTTTTTTAGGATTACGGTCGAATCTTATGTAGATTGCCTACGTATTATGGCCCCGCATTAATCAGACCAAGCGTAGTTCTTGCAAATTAAATGCAAAACTAACGAGATGATTTTTGGGATTTTTTCCAAATTTTCATTAATAAGCGCCGATTACAAGAGATACTAGACTATTTGGTTTTCTTAAAGGGAAAAATTACAAAACAAAATACAAACTCGATGACTAGGAATACATCAAAGCTTCAAATCCTGGGGACCGCGGGGCATCACTCGGCATTGCCGCGAGCCTGCGCAAGACTGAGAAGGTTTCAAATTGTAGGCTATTTAAAGAAAGCTGGCCATGTAATGACTCATTTGACTTTTAAAAAAATGGCTATTTTTCAAAAATATTTAATTTATGAAAACAAAGACTCGATTTTGCAAATACGGCCTTTCAGCACTTCCGAAAGGGAGATTTTAAGGTTGTGCCCGCAAACCATTTTAAAATGACTCAGGGTGGCTGTTCTTGCAAAAACAGCCTTCCAGCGCCCTTTTGAGGACATTCGGCTTATTTTAACAAGAATGGCATCACCCGACTTTATTTATGATAAAAATTAAAATTTTGACATTTTTTGGTTATTTTGTAAAAAGGGTGGTTGGACCCGATGAGGGGTGCCTACGTATCTCACATCCGATGAGAATCAAACCAGCGTAGTTCGGGCAGAGTTGCCAAAATCAAAACTATTTTGAACAACAATTTTCTTTTTGTTTTTTTTTTCAAATATATTTTCTCTTTTTCTTTTTTTTTCATTTTTCAAAAATTTGGCAGCATTTCGGTACTATTTGGGTATTGGGTTTTTCAGAACAAATGGTCACCCTCACTTAGTCCTAACACTGCTTATTTGTTTTTAATTTTCTCTCATTATATACAAGCCGGTCAACATGCAAAGTCGAGCAAATAAATATGCAAGTAGCACATAAGATGCATCAGGATGGTCAATTCATTTCAGGTCACCTGTCCTAGACGGACCCAACCCCTGTGTTGAGTCCCCTAAGTCAAATGCACATGATGCAAACAAACGTCCTATTAGGGATCCGGCATGAGTTTTTATTCTTCTAGGTTTAAACCCTAGGTTTACTGATCTAGACCTGGCTTACCCGAGCGGACAGCTCGAGCCGGGGGGAGGCAGCGTACCGGGGATACAGAAGCTCCGCCGGCTTAGCAACTTATCCAACCTCGTTCTAAATTGGGAAAGACTCTAAACAGAAGAGAAGCTACACGAAGTGCACCCTTCTCCATGATGTAGAAGACTCAGAAAGAGGAAGGGATTCGCGACAGTTTATATACAATTCAACAAATATCAAAGCAGTAAAACAATTAGCACATATAGCATGGAAGCATGTAGAAAAATCAGATAAAGCCAAAAATAACAATTATACTAAGCTCGAATTCTTGAACCCTAAATCGAAATTCTGGGTTCGTATCCCCAACAGAGTCGCCAGAGCTGTCACACCTCCTTTTTTACACACCTACCCCGAAGGATAATGTATAAGGGAGTTTTTTCATTTGAAGTGACATTATTCAAAATGGGATTTTTTTTGTTTTTAGAGTCGCCACTTGGGATAGGATTGGCTTTTGGTGTCCCAAGTCACCGGTTTCACTTGAATCCCAAATCGAGGAAAATTTTGACTTCCCAGTTGGAGTCTGCGAATCAGAAATTCTGAATAAGGAATTCTATTGACTCGAGAGAAGGAGTTAGGCACCCCCGGATCCCGTGGTTCTAGCACGGTCGCTTAAATTATTATAATTGGCTAAACATCTGATTTTAATACATATTTTAACTTATGTGTTTTTAACTTTAAAACGCTATTATTATTATTTTTTAAAGAGAATTGCAACGTCGTGAAAACGCGTCTCGAACCACGTCACATAAATGCACCCGCGGTTTTTGACATATTTCGACTTCATTGAGATTTGGATTTGGGTCACATAAATGTGCACCCGAGTTTAGGAAATTAATATTATTTAAGTAACGGGCTTAAAGCAACAAGTGTATTATTAACTTTGTGGGAGGCCATGAAATTCGCTAAATGGCACGTCCCGAATTCTAAGATTGAGTTAAAACCAATTAAAGTGAGGGACACGCAATTTGTGATTTTATTTAGGCGTTGCACACCTCAAATTACTCCAAAGAGCTTTATTCAACTAAAACAAACTACGGATGCTCAAGATTGTCTCCTAAAACCTTTGGGGTTATTGTAAGGCATGATTATGAAAATTATTATGGAAAAATAAATTAGCTATAGGGAAGTGCTTGATATATTGGATTAATTTATATCTAAACCCATATACACTTTGCAAGGGGTCAGTTCCTACGAAATCCAAACAGAATCTTTACATTCCAAAACCAAACGAGCTCATCACAGCAAAACAAAGAAAATCAACACAAAACATGAACACAAACACAAATGAAACAAAATACAGAGATACGGAAGGGGAACAAAAACGCAAACGAAACAAAATATATTAACACTGAAACAGTAGACAAACCTGAACACAAAGATACAAAATTAACATGGCCAACATGGTTTCGATTACTTACAGAATGGGAATTTTCAATAGAGACCCACAAACACATGAATTCACCATGTTACAATGAACAATTATTCATTTATAGTGGCTAAACATATAAACACAAGAAAATTTCCAATAACACGGCTACAAATTGCACTTGGAAAAATTATAATCGAACATAACTAATGAAAGCACACATTATCCTTGTAAAATAAATCCCATCTTTAATGGCTCTTTTAAAGTTTGATTCACAGTAATAGCAAAATAAAGAGGAATTAGTAGAAGTGAACCTGTTGAACGTTTCTTCTTTAATATGTAAAGAAAATTTCAACGACAGATTCGCCAAGTTGGAAGTCCGATGAAAATATAACAGCAAGAGGAAACCGGAATTGCGGACTTAAACCGGGAACCGATCTCGAACGAAACTTCCACATCCGAATACCTCATTCAGCTTGACTCCATTCTTTGAAAACCAAACCCAAAAGGAAGAGATTTCATAATATATCTTTTGCTTTTTTGAATTTTTTGAAGTTTTTAAAAAAAAGGAAATGTTAGAAAATCTCAAAATAGAAAGGAGAAGAAAGCTTCGATGCCTTCCTCCCAGATTTTTCTCTTTTTTTTCGTTCCTTTCCCTTTTGTGTATTGTCTACGTTGCCTTTCAATTGAGAACTAGGAAGAGAAAATCCAAACGCCAAGAGAGGGCCTGCCGATGAAAAACAAAAAAATGGATAAGATTGCAGCTGAATCTGAAGGTTTTCAGGTGTATAGTGTTCGACGAAGAAAACGTGAAAGGGGGCTCCTCTTTTGAATTGCCGCCCATCTTTTATTTTAGGGTGTATATGGTGTTTTCTAATGTGGAGGGGGTCTTGTGTGGGGAGGGTCTTTTTGGGGAAAAAATATTTTGGGAAAAAATTTTTGGGGGGAAATATTTTGGGGCAAGGTCTCATATAGGGAAAAGTCTTTGGGGGGGAATATTTTTAGGGGAAGGTCTCACGTGAGGGAAGATTCTTCCAATTCTTATTTTTCATTTCCAATTTTCTTTTTATCTTTTTTTTATTAAAAAAATTTCTAGAATTAAAAATCCTAAAAAATATATATATAAAAAATTATACTAACTATAAAAATTATAAAAGTTACTTAATCCTAAATTAAAAGAGAAAAATCAACAAAAGGAAAAGATGTAAAAATAAAATATTTTTTGTGGATTTTAATTTTTATGAAAACCAAATGACTTCCGATAAAACCTAAATGCTATCCAAGATATTTTTTGGTATTTATTATTATGATTTTAAAATATTAAAATGCATGAAATGCAGCTAAATAAAGGAAAATTCTTACAAAATTAATAAAAATTATTTTGATCTATTTTTAGGAGTTATCTTCATGTATGGCAAAAATCACGTGCTTACACCGATTGAAATAGGAGAACCGAGTATAAGATTCTCTCAAGAAACACAAGAATCAAATGATGAGGAAATGCGAGTCAATTTGGATTTGTTAGAATGCAGGAGAGAAGCTGCATTAATAAGAATGGCAGCACAAAAACAAGTGATCGAATAGTATTACAACAGGAAAGCACGCCTGAGGTACTTCAAAATTGGGGACTTCGTGCTTAAAAAGGTTTTTCAATCTACAAAGGCAGCCAATGCAGGTAAACTAAGTCCAACATAGGAAGGACCCTACAGAGTTCGAGATATTGTAGGAAAAGGAGCATACGAGTTAGAAATAATGGACGGGATGGTGCTTCTTGCGCATTGGAATGCAGTTTATTTGAAGAGATACTACTTTTAAGGGAAATCCCAAGATCAGGTATCACCATGTTAAATTATATTTTTGAATCATTACAATTTTACTAACAATTTTTTATGATAGGCAAAATGTTAACACGTGCTAAATGATGAGTCACGACCTGTAAGGCCAAATGGAACAAACTAAAATTCCTAGCCCAGGGTTACAATTATTCTGATAGAAATATACACGGGTTAAGCAGTCTTCATCTATAATCGCACCCCCGAGTCTCGTATGTACGTCCTTTTCAAGAAAAGGACCAGGTGATAAAGAAAACTATCATGTGCTCGAGGCTTCATACTTCAACACTCAAACACTTGGGGGACTACATAACATATACAGTCACATGTATAAAAAAGGCAAAGAAGATTGAGAAAATCAAGCCTAGAAGTCTCAAGTACGGAGTGAAAGTTACGAAGTCATGGCATTCATCATAGTATTCTTTCCCGTGAGAACAATGGAGTCACTTCTCAAACTCTCCCTAATATTCTGGAGCCAAAGGGACCCATGTACCCCAAAACGGTTAAGGTAAAGGCTATGTACTAAAACGGGTTACAAGGAAAAACCATGTATCTATTGTTCTTCTTTTGTATAAATCTGTTATAAGGAAAACAATTACGAGAAAGTTATAGATGTAATTCAAATACATGTAAAGTACTACTCAAAACTTGTCAAGGTTCAGAAATAAAAACTTGTCAAAGTTATTGCAAAAAATATGTGTGTTCCTATTTCTTTTTTCGTATGATAACACCATTATGAAGTTGAGACGTCTTCTTCATTAAGTGTCAAAATATAAAAGGGCCCTCTTTTATAAAACTCATGTTATTTAGTCGTGGGGATGAACAGAAGCATTTTTCAAAGAATAAAAATGCAAACTATTCTTTAAGTCCTTGAAAATAAAAAGGCAAGAATAGAACAAACGGAAGTTTAATGAAAATAAAAACTTCATAATATTCAAAAACTAGAGACTAAGTATAAACTCAGTCATCGAATTTTTTAATGCCCCATACAAGACTTGGGGACTTGTACTTCTAAAAATCAACCCTCAAGTGATAGCCAAGGGTTTGATTACAAAAATTCTCAAAAAAATCCAAGAACTCTAAACATTGTTTTCCAAACAGGTACCGGCAAAAAGGGAATTTAAAACAAATGTAAATTTTTTTTAAGAGGAAAGAACTGAAGTAGGATCATCAGCGGGCTCAACTGGAACAGAATCATCAACAGAAGCGGGTTGATCTTCAACTTGACTTGAAATAATAGGCACGGTTGAGCTCGAAGAAGGTGCATCACCCAAGGCAACTTCAGTATTCATGGGGACTTCAGCTACAGAAGTTTCAGCCAAGGGAGCCTCAATCACTGGAACTTCACCTACGGGAGCCTCACTCACCGGAACTTCACTCACGCGAGAATCAACTTCGGGAACATCGCCCACGGGTGCATTAGCTTCGGTATCTTCAGCTTCAAAAACTTCAATCGCGGGTGAAGGGAAATCCAATGGTTGTTGAGCCTTTTCAATGGTCTCCAACACCTTAGCTGACTTTGACTCCAGGTTAAAATTTTCCCGGCTAGCTTCAATTAAAGCATCACGATGAGAGTTCAAAAAAGCCCAGCTCACATCAACCACAACCTTATCTTCAAGAATTTCAGTCTCTTTCCCAAGCAGCAATTTCGTTCTTGAGACCTTCATTCTCATCCAGGGCTGAGTTGTATGAGGCTTGGAGAAAGGCATGAGATTTTTCCAAGGCCTGCACCTTGTCTTCAGAAGCCCACAAACCTTCTTGTGCCTGAGTCAAACTCTGCATAAGATCCCCGGCATGAACTTCTTTTTGATTCAACAGAGCTTTCAACTCATTAATTTCCTCATTCTCTTTAGTCAATTGCTCTGAGAAAGAAGCCTCAAGGCGCTCTTTCTCTCGCTCTACTTGATTTGAAGAAGCCCTAATGACTGCATGCTCTGAGGATAAGGCTCTCACCTACTGTTCCAGATTATTTTTGTTCTCTTGAAAATATTCAATAGTGATTTGGGCACTGTCAAATGAACCCTTCCAAGTAGCTGCCTCCAGCTGATATTCATGAGCAGCCCTCTCCGAATCAAGAATAGCCTTCTCAGAGTCACGTGCCACCTTCTCTAATAAGGAAATTCTGCTCATCAGCTCCTTACCAATAAGGTTGGCATGAAAATGACAAGGTAAAAAAGTTAGAGCTTTCATATAAAAAAAAAGAAAAAAGAAATCTTTCGACAAAGTAAGGAAATATACATACCTTCAAGGTGGAATGAACTATATCGTTCATCAGAGTCAAACAGCTATGGCTATTCATTTTTTCTTTTTCAATTGGGGCTATTAAAGGCACGAGCCAAACATCTGCCTGACCAGATTTCCTCAAGAGGCTGTTGTTGGCAGGAACTTCGATAGTCACGCTCCTCATAGCAATACTTCTACTTGAGGAACCCACTTCTATAGTATGGGCAGTAGAAGGAGGAGTGGTGGAAGAAGTAAAAACAATAGAGGGAGGCATAGAAGCGGATGAAATAGGTACGAAAGCAGATGGAGCAAGTAAGGAAGGAATTAAAGATACGATAGAAGAAGGAAGGGAAGGAATTGAGGATACATGATTTGAAGAAGAAGACAAGGGAAGTTCATCCAAAACAGGTCCTAACTCCCCACTCTCAAAACCACTAACAAAAAGCTGGTTAATCGACTCACGAGTGTCATGAGGGGTGGCAACATCATCATCAGAGACAAGGTTAACAGGCGCGGGAGGAGTAGAAAGATGAGGGGAAGTTTCAGTTTCGTCGGAAACGATACGTCTCCTAACTCTTGGTCTTGTCATCAACGAGCCACCTTCATCTTCTTCATCGGAGCTATCATCATCTGCAGTTTTTATTTTCGGAAGAATATCTTGAGCACTTTCCAAAGAGAGTTGAGTTCCTAAACGAGAGGCCGCAACTTTTATCAGCAGTAACGCCTCAAATAGAAAATCCTGACAAAAAAGAAGGATGAAAGCTAAAACAATGGATTTTTACATACGAGAAAGATAGAAACTCTTACCGTGAGTCTTCACTCTCCAACCGTAAATACTGGAGATATACTTCCAAGACCTAGCCTCCATGGGTGCAGCATTCAACAATTTATCTACCCAACCACGAAAATTGGAAATGTTCTCCACAACTCCCATGGTTGCTAAAGAAGAAAAAAAAGAGGAAAATAGAGTTAAAGAAATTGATAAACTCAAAAGAAAGAGGTACGGGAAAGGGTAAGAAACTTACGTGCAAAATTCGACTTCTCAGGGAAGGGAACATTTTCTTCACCCACCAAACCAATTGTGGGGGCAGCAATAAATCGGGCATACCAGCCATGATCTTTGTCATCTTCCGGACTCACCAACACTCTCTTACTCCTAGCTACTAAGGTGAAAACACCATTACAAAATAACCTAGGGGAGTAGAGGTGAATTAGGTAAGGAAAGGTAAAATTAACATCTGCTAAGTTAGCCAGATGTCTTAAACAAGCCACAACCCTCCATACCAACGGGCCAATTTGTGCTAGACAAACCTTGAAAAAATGACAGAAATTAAGACTTACAGGGTCAATAGCTGGTTTAAACCTGAGAGTGAAAGGGTATGTGTAAATGAAAGAGAGTCCAATCATATATGAAGTAATCCTTTAATTTGGATTAGGGATTACAATGGGAAAATCATCCTTCCAGTGGCAATCTTTGCGAACTATGGGAGCTAAAAGCTCTATAATTAAAGTGGGGAAAGCATTAGCACGATCTAGACCTTCAACTTGCCTTTGAAGTGATTGTCTATCATGGTGAAAGGAAAAATCGTTAGGAACTATTTCTTCTACCAAAGACTCTTGTAACTGTTCAGAGGTTTCCTTAACCTTAGAAGATTATCTTTGGGTAAAAGAACCCCTGGTTCTAGAAGAAAAACCAGGATTCGAAGAAGGCACGACAGAACTACTACCACGTGAAGATCCTAAACTATGGAGTCTTCCACCCCTTCTATGTCTGACATGGGCGTTGGGATAATTTTCTAAAGCAGGAGCTCTTTTGGGGTTAGGGTTTGAAGAAGACATGATGAAGAAGATGATGAAGAGAATGATAATTTGCACAATTCGAGTGTTCAAATGAGTTTTTGTGTGGTAAAAGTTAGAAAGTAAAATTATATTTATAAGCAACCATCAAAAAGTAAAAGCGCAATAGTGGAAGAGTCGCAATAATGGCAACTGGCACATCATGAATAGTGGAGCTGTAAAAAAAGGTGCAAATTGCATAATTAATAAGGAGTTGACACGTGTGAAGAACATTAAATAGATGTGACTATTGAAGCGTTGATCTTGTCACGACATTAATGGTGACAAAAATTCTCCTTTTATGAAATCCACTTCCCAAATATTCGACTGACGAATAAATGGAAAGTGGGGGACTATCTGTATTGGGAAAAATTTACTTTGCATATTAGAGATGACGTGTCATGACACGTAGACTGGTCAAACAGTCAAAGAATTAAAATTGTTTAATAGGTACGAGCAGCAACAGACATGAGCAAAGTTAAACAGAAGAGACACGAGCAAAAGAGTCACGAGCAGCCATGCAAGGCATTCAATGCTCGCACTCGTTCAGTATATTTAAAGGTCAAAGATCGTGAAGAATCAAAGGAATAAATCTGACAGTAAATAAGAGCCCAGATACAATATTTAATGTGCATTAAAATGCGAGAAACGTTAGAGAATATGTATTTAATGTATATGATTGCATAATGTAACATTTAAAGTCATTAAATGCTCATAATTACCCTATTATGACAAAGGTAAGGATTGTATTCCCAAAAAAGCTATAAAAGGGAAAGGAACACATAATTGTAGACACGAAATACTATTGAAACATACTCCAATTATCTAGCTTTCATATATTGTTGTTCTCAAATTCTTTTCTTTATATTCCTTTTCGATTAGCAGTAACCCGTATTCTTCTAAGTCTTAGCTTTGACTAAAAAATCTATTTTTTGGTTAAATAGATTTAGTTATGTCTTTGTAACTGCATATACCTGTACTACAAATACTTATAAATTGAACAATAGAATTACAAGTTAAGAACTATTCTTCTCTAAGATTCTTTACGCATAAGTCAGTAATAAGTTGTACTAAGTGAGAACTTTGAGAATGTAAATTGGTCGAAAGTGGACGCACTTTAAGATTAGTCTTAGGGTTTATATTTTTTACAAGCTAATTCATTAGTTTTTGCAAAAGACAATTGTGAAAAAGCTTAATATTTTTTAAAAAGGCCAACTTAAAGTTATATATGGTAAAGCAGTTGTTCTTGTAACTGCATATACCTTGTACTACAAATACATGTAACTTGAACAATAAAAATACAAGTTAAGAACTATTCTTCTCTGAGATTATTTACGTATAAGTCAGTAATAAGTTGTACTAAGTGAGAACTTTGAAATGTAAATTGGTCGAAAGTAGACGCACTTTAAAATTAGTCTTAGGGTTTATATCTTGTACAAGCTAACTCATCAGTTTTTGCAAAAAATAATTGTAAAAAGCTTAATGATTTTTAAAAAGACCAACTTGATTTTATATGATAAAGCAGCTATCGGGGTAGTTTTGGAATAGGGTTGAGGCGCATTCTTCTTCAAGTATTATCGGGTGAAAATTATTTAAACCCCTCAACTTTGCTTTAAAATTAAAGCCCCC
>MU721998.1:20903-72163 GCA_026770625.1 Nicotiana glauca
TTCAATATTGAATATCATTCTCCACCCCTTTTATGTCCATTGACTTTTTTAAATACCTATTTACCCTTACATATCAACCTTTGTCTCTTTTTTTTTTTTTTTGACTTTTTTAAAATCATGATATTTTTCTTTCGGTTGTAGAAATTTATGTAACAAAAGTACATGGAGAAAGAAGAAAAATTATTTCTGAGACGAAAAAAGAAGAGTGGGGAATAGTAATTTAAGTAATATATTCTATAGTGAAATAAGTGGGCAGAATAAAAATAATTTAATTTTATTTATGGCAATCAAAGCTCTAATATATATTTATAAAGTGACATTAAAAATAGAGATAAATTTATAATAGAATTCTATATAGATAAATGAGTTTTGAACATCATTAATGAAATAAAAATAGAGATAAATTTTATAGCAGAACTCTAAAAGATTATCTATTTATATTGTAAATACATTATAAATTATAATTTAAAACATATTTCATTAATGACGATCAGCACTCCTTTATCTATATAAATGATAGAGAATAAGAGAGTGAAACTTATATATATGCGTACACACACAAATACATACATAATGCACGTAATATTTAAATAACAATCATAAAAAATATAGTGTTAGATTTTGTAATAAAAGTATAAAAAGATTATTTTACTTATAATGTTAATGAACTGGAGTAAATCTACACTAAGATAGAAAATTATTTAAATTATAGGGGAAATGTCTAAGTTACAAAATAAAATATTATTCTATATAATATAAAAAGGTATTACATAGATGTTTACCCGTAAAGTGGTACAATTAAATTTATACGTGGTTTATAGATCAGCGAATCGATTTGATCCCAAAATGATAAATAAATTAAATAGAAGTATAAGATTTAGCATTAAAATCGAGATAAGATAGCAGATAGCTCGGTTCCGAGAGCAGGGCTTCCGAAGGCGACAGTAATACCAATAAACAAGAAATAAAATATTATTGAGCTTAGAATAATGTGTAGCATAAGTTTGTCAAAAAAATTGTGTGTCTATAATGGTTGTTTAAATCCCTATTTATAGTGGCAGGGAACAAGATCCTACGATCAAGCCCTTCTTAAATGACAATTATGGGGGCCATTGAATAATGCGTTACGGCAGGCTATGAATTCTATATTCTCTATAATGGACTATGTATTTAATACTGCAGAATTTTCTTCATTGAATGCTATCGGGTGACAGACATTCATTTGTCTTCATGAGAAACATTCCTTTTGGGGCTTCCCGGTGCCAACCGAGACTGTTGCCACCGATCTTGATTTTCACCTATTTCGCTTTTCATCTGTCTCTGGTTGTACGTCTTGCTTGATCATACGAGCATTTAGTATGAACCGATTTTACCCTGTACAGATAGTCCCCCTGCTTTCTTGTGATACATCCGTGTGTCATCGGAAAGTTGGTGAAGATACCTCTCTTGGCAGGAAATTCTATGATCCCCTCTGAAAAGTTTCGGGACGCTTGATTAGATTAACGTCTCTCCGCATTTAATGCCCCGAACATGCGTCATCCCACGATTTAGAAATATTTTTGCTGGCTCTCAAAGTAATCATGACCACGATTTTAGTTGCCTATTCCTTAACTTATGCGTTTCATCCTTATTCTTTTATACTTCACAGTTTTTCAAAGCTCTCTCAACTTTTCTTACTCAACTCTCTCTTGCTTTCTACTTTCTTTAACTTCATCTTTAGATAAACTCTTACTTCCTTCTGCTAACTATGGCCTCCTCTTCAAGAAGCCCACCTCTTCAAAAACAAAGAGAACACCAATGATGCTACTCCTCCTACAGTGAGTAGCATTATACCCAGAAAGCTTAGTACAACTGAGGACTCTGAAGAGAAGTTCCCTTCTACTAACTCCTGCACATGAGTTGTTGGTGTATACCCTTTTTTCATTTGTCCTTATAGCATCTCTTAGGCGATGGAAGATTGTGGTTGTCATGCTTTGAATATCACCGCTCCTTATCTAGCGGAGCGGGTAACCTTCCCTAAGAAGGGTTTGACATATGTTTACACGTACCCCTTCACTTTGGCCTTGTTCTCGTTGAGCAGGGGACTTGGCTCCATAATCTTGGAGTTTTGCTTTCATTATCAAGTTAGCTTGGCATAAGTGAGCTCTTCTGTGTGGCAGACGGTAGCTTGTTTTCGGAGGCTATGCCAGGAGACGGGGGAAGATCTCTCCCTGGCTCGAATGATGAACTTTTATTCCCCCAAGATTTTTCGCGGGGGAATGATAAACTTTAGCAAATGTGGTCACCTTGCTTTGCTCACCAGGATGGGTAATGACAACGACCATGGATGGATGGAGCGGTACGTTGTAGTAGCAACCAGGAATATCATCTCGGTCACAACTCCATCTTTTCCCGAATCATGGAATTGTACACGTAAGTTCAACGTCTGTTGTTTCTATGATTAAAGACCGGTACACATTGTTACTAATCCTTATCTTCTCATTATTTCAACAACTCAATGGACACCGCCATGGGTTGAAGACTTGGACCAGTGGGTCCAGAAGATTTTGGATGTTACTACGCCTCAGACCCGTCGGTGGAAAGAACTAGCCCTCAAATATGGGTGGAAGGCCAAAAATCATGGTAAGTTGATTGTCAAACTTATCTTTTTCTTTTTATCTCACATATAATAAAACTAGCTAACTTTTCCTTTTGTTGAATTCAAGTATTCCTCACGGCTCTATTACCGTCCCCAAGAAGGATGTTTTGGTTGATGTCGCAGATGCGGCGAGATTGTTGTAGGAGGCCTTCACTCTAACGGGTGTAATTGGACCTGCTTCCGGTGTAGGTGTTTCCTATCGGAGTCCCCGGCCAGAGAACAAGTAACAAAAAAGGCGGCATTCCTCTACGACTGAGGGTAAAAATAAAAAGGTAAAAAGCGTCACGCTCGAGCTAGCCGCAAACACCGTGGTGATAAATAATGATGGGTAAGCCTGTGATGAAGGGGCTTATATACATAGAAGATGATGAGCTTCATCAGCTCAACAGAATTCTCAATCTGTTGAGCTAGTTACACCAATCGAGGATGACGTTCAGGCGCTCTGGAAAGAGTCTGATATAGTGAAAGAGGCCAAATCTCGCTTTCAGGCCCCAGTAATTGCTCCTGGTACTGTGAGGCTGGGTACCGGGACTTTTCCGTCTTGGGTTGATGAGCAACCAATAAATAGCACTGCTTTTTCTGCAACTGCTTCTAGACCTACAACACCATCACCTTTACCTCCTTCTTCGCTAATCATACCTTCTCCACCAGCAACTTCTATATCATCTCCACCGGCCATAAACACACGAGAGGAGGATGTCCCTCCTTCCCAGTCACTAGTCCATTGGAATTTGGGGCATAACTATTCACCCCTTCTGAAGATCCTTAGAGGAGGAGGAGCGCTTCCCTTTCGGCCTCTACTGGGTGCCATCTACTACCCCACCCAGTGGAACTTTCTAATTACCTGAAGCCTCTGAATTTAGAGAAATATAAGAATAAAATACATTCTCTTTCGGGGGAATGTATGATAAACAATATCATGCATAACTCAACAGCGGTACGATGTTTGTTCCTTCTACTGTTTCTTCTAGCTTTACTATGACAGGATTTGTGATTTGAACTTTTGCTTATGGCTAACTTTCTTGCATCCAAGGTCCTTCAAAGGTTGATCCTTGATAAACAGAAACTCACATTTGAGCAAGATCAAGTGTTTGTCAAGCAGGACCAAATTGATGTTCGCCTCCCTGCACTGGAAACACAAGCTACCGAGGCCATTGTATTTGAGGCTCGGTTGTAGCACAACGATCAAAAGGTGGTGACCCTCATCCAAGATGTCGCCCTGTTAAGGGTCCGATTTCAAAAGGCCAAGGCAAAGTGGGTTGAGATCTAAAATGTTGTTCTTGCTGCTACCAATCGTGAGGCTGCCTCTACTGAAAGACTGAATAATTTGGAGGCAACCTTGAACTCCAAAGCTAAAGAGGTTGTTGCTGCTGAGGACAATCATGCCTGGATGGAAGAGAAATATAGGAAGGTTATAGAGCATAGTAAATTTTACAACTCCACTATCTGTGACCTTGACGTCAGCCTTCAGGCGATTAGATTTGAGCGAATAACCTTGCGACCGAGGTTGACCACTTTAAGGAAGATCTTCAGTGCCAAGCGGCTTCCCTTATTGCTGAAAAAAACATATTCGATGAATAATATGAGGAGAAAAATCTTGGAATAGGCCAAAGCGAGCGTCATTGGCTTTGATACCGAGATTTCCATGGCCCGTGAGCTGGAGTCAACTGCCCGTAGGGGTCTTCCAGTCTAACCTGATACGACTGACTCTTCTGGTTTCGATTCCAAGTTCTCGGGAACTAAGTAGGAAATTGAAGGGGTGGGTGATGAAGGTCAAGATCTTGAGTCGGTGGCTAATCTACCTACTTCTCTCGGGGGCGAAGATGCTCCTATTCCCCTGGGTTCTGGGGATGCAGTAGTTTAGCTTTTTGATTTCTTTTCTTTTTGTTTTCCACTTCATACTTTTGTACTTGTGCTTCTTGGCATTTTTGTCATATAAAAGCTTTTTCATTCAAGTATTGTGCAAATTTCTCTCTTTGCGTCGAATTATGCAAGGTTTAGGGTGTGTTCTTTACCCGATAGTATTTAGGTCCCGGGCATGAATTATTCTGGAGCCAACCCTTAATTGTGAGGGTTTCATAAGAGAGACCTATTATGTTTATGGTGCTCTTGACGAGAACGTCTCATGTTCATTTTGGCACTAGTATTTGAAGTACTTGATTAACTTTTAAATGATTAATTCATCGTTCGGACAAAAAACAAGATAAAAATAAAAGGACTTTACTTTATTCCTTCCATTTTCAAAAGTACATAAGCATTCATTTTTCTAAAAAGAAATTACCATTACTTGTGGATAATTTGTACAACTTGTTTCTACGGGGCTGGCCTCGCAGTCTGCGGCCCTGATGATACATTTTTGTTCCCCGATTTCGTAGTTCCGGTGTTTGTGGTAGTCATATTTCCGTATTCTCATATCAAACCCCCTTAGTGTTCGAATGCAAGGAATAAGTATTTGAACACTGTAATTCTTGCTTCTTTGAAGATCCCACTAGTGAATAGTTAGATCATCTTTGGTCCGATAGCAGGCTTCATTTCTTGGTAGGAACTTTGTTATAGAGCCAAAGACTATCTAACAACCACTTAGTGTCTTGCACTCATGAGCAGTCAGGTAACTTTTGGCGCAATAGAAAACTTTACTTCCTAGTAGGAACTTTGCTACTGAGCAAAAGATTATCTAACCATCTCATAGTGGTTCATTGCTTTCATGCCTTGTCTTTTAAAGGTCTTGCTTCTGCTACCGGTTCTTTCTTCGTGGTATACTTTCCGTTGATGCCTCATTAAAAACCTTACCAGAAAAAATCAATTAGAACAAAAATTGGACGAAAAGAAAAAGAGTGCAGCACATACTTTCAGTATAGGCGGTGCTCATCAACAATAGCATCTTTCAGGTGTGCCACGTTCCAATTGCTCGGTAATTTTACTCCATCTTGATTTTCCAGTTCATATGATCCTTTCCTGGTGATAGCTGAAACCCGGTAGGGGCCTTCCCACGTTGGACCCAGATTTCTTGCATTGAGCTCTCGGGTATTTTGATTCATTTTTACAATTAAGTCTCCCATTTTGAAAAAACAGAGATTAGCTCTTTGGTTGTAATATCTTTTCATTCTTTGTTTTTGGGCCGCCATCCTTATATGTGCCAAGTCCCTACATTCGTCGGGCAACTCCAATCTGACCATTAATGCTTCATTGTTTGCTTCTTCATCCGTCCAGAAGTATCTCATGGTAGGTTCTCCTACTTCGACTGGGATTAGGGCTTCTGCTCTGTATATGAGAGAGAAAGGTATCTCCCTCGTGCTTGATTTGACCGTTATTCGATATGCCAATAGCACTCCCGGTATCTCTTAAGGCCATTTGCCTTTGGTTGCTTCCAATCTCTTTTTGAGATTTTGAATAATTACTTTGTTTGTTGATTCCACCTGTCCGTTTGCGCTCGGGTGGAACGATGATGATGTGATTCTTTTGATTTTTAGGTCTTCAAGGAATTTTTTTACCTTTGCGCCTATAAATTATGACCCATTGTTGCAGGCTATCTTTTTTGGTATCTCGAACCCACAAATTATGTTCTCCCACAGGAAATCAACTACTTTGCGCTCACCAATTTTCTAGTATGGACCTGCTTCAACCCACTTAGAAAAGTAGTCAATTAAAATCAAAAGAAATCTTACCATACCGGGAGTTGGGGCAGCAACGGACCGACTATGTTTATCCCCTATTTCATGAATGCCCAAGGCAATAAAACCGAGTATAATAGCTCTGCCCGTTGATGCACCAACGGTGCGTGGCGTTGACCCTTATTGCATTTCTGAGCATAAGCCTTAGCGTTTTGTTCCATCTGAGGCCAGTAGTATCCTGTCCTAATTAGCTTTAAATACCAAGGAATCCACACCCGAGTGATTTCCACATATTTCTTGTCACGACCCCAATCCCGATCGTGATGGCGCCCAACACAATTGCTAGGCAAGCCCGACCATTTGTACACTCTCAACCCAAGTACGAAAACCCATTACCAATTAATAAAGTTAATTTAGCAGTTAACAAGATTTCCAACCCGATAATAAATAGAATCAATACGGAAAACCATAACAACTGTCAAACAACTCCCAACAGATCTGGGATCACGAGTCTAGAGCCTCTAAATACAACTGAGTATCAAATCACCACATAAAGGAGTCTAAGATGCAAAAACAAAAGGGATAAGGGGAGAAGTCGGGTCCTGCGGACGCCAGGCAGCTACCTCGACAACTCCGGGATGAATCTGTAAGCAGCCAATAACTCTACTGAGCCTCCGGGACACCTGTATCTACACACATGGTGCATGGAGTAAAGTGGGTACTCCAACTCAGTGAGTAATAAACATATATAATGGCTGAAGATAAGAAATCATGAAATATTACAATGTAAAGCTATAACTGGAAATCCAGCACATTTAACGGTGAAACAGCAGCAAATCAATGACAGGTAAAACAAATAGATATCAATGCATGAATGCAATGCATATGATCGCTGCGGCGCGCAACCCGATCCATTTGGGTACTCGCGCTCACTGTAGGGGTTTAGACTCCGGAGGGGCTCCTACAGCCCAAGCGCAATATCAACATAACATCGTTGTGGCGTGCAGCCCGATCCATACTCAGTCCAAAATATGCACGTAAACCACTCGGGTAATATTAAAGTAATAGCTCTCAGCTCACAATGTCAGAAAAATGTAGTTTAAGTTTCAAATCTTGGAAATATGGCTGAACATTTCAAAATAGTGTTTAAACTCTTGACTGAAATCATTAACATGCCAAGTGATATGGAAACAGTGATAATAATCTCTGAAGGATGCAAATGATCGGCACAAGGCCCAAATATATCCATAAAATCCAAGTAGGATGATTACCAAACAATTTCTAGTCAAGAACACAGTACGAACATCACTCGGGACGGACTAAGTCACAATCCCCAATCACAAACGACCCCGCACTCGTCATAGAGTACGTGTTTCGCCTCAATATAGTGTCACGATGTGATATTCCGGGGTTGCAAACCCTCAGGTCATCATCTACATCTATTACTCACCTCAAGCCGGCCTAAAATCTAGCTCTCTATGCCTTTTCCCCTCGAATCGACCCCCTCGCGTGTCAAATCTGATCAAAACCACAAGGAATACGTTACAATAGGCTAAAGGAACATAACCCAATCGAAAAGACTTGAAAAATATCGAAAACCACGAAGTTGGCAAAACCCGAGCCCCGGGCCCACTCCTCAAAAAATTACAAAATTTACATCACCGGATTCCTCATATCGCCACGAGTCCATACATATCAAATTTACCAAAATCGGAGTTCAAATGCCCGCTCAAATCCCAAATTTTCATTTCAAAAACCAAGCCCTAGTTCTTCCAATGTTTACCCAAATTTCCAAGAATTAAAGGTTGATTCTTCAATAAAATGACATTTCTAGGTCGCGAGACTCACCTCCAATCAAACCCCGTCGAAACCCTCTTCAATTACTCCCAAAAAAGCTCTCAAGGTGGTTAACAATGGAGGAAAAATGAATACACTCGCGGATGACATATTCAAATAAAACCTTTTCTGCCCAGGCATTTTACTCTACGCGATCGCGAGGCCCACTGACGCGAATGCGTAGGCCAAAATTCCTGGCCCTCAAATTTACTCTACGCATTCACGACTCTCCCCACGTGAACACAATGAACAAAACCTCTGCAACATCACAACTGAAAAACCTGCAATACTATAAGTCCAAAAATGGTCCGTTTGACCACCCGAAATCACCCTGAGGCCCTCGGGACCCCAAACAAAGGCACCAACTCATCCTAAAACATTATTCAAACTTGTTCCAATCTTCAAAACACATCAAACAACACTAAAATCATCAATTCACATCGGATTCAAGCCTAAGTTTCTTAAAAACTTTCGGAATGCACATTCGATAAAAAACCCAACCAAAACACCTCCGAATGACCTGAAATTTTACCCGTACATCCAAAATCACCTAACGAAGCTACTGCAACTATCGGAATTCCATTCCAACCCCCCGATCAAAATCTCACCTACCAACCGGAATTCGCCAAAATACTAACTTCGCCAATTCAAGCCTAATTCTACACCGCACCTCCAAAATCAATTCTGATCACGCTCCTAAGTCACAAATCATCCCCCGAAGCTAATTGAATCACCGAAAATCACATCCGAGCCCTCTAACTAAATAGTCAACTTCTGGTTGACTTTTGCAAAATAAGTTTTCCTTAAAGAGACTAAGTATCTCATTTCCATCTAAAACCAATCCATTTCAACTCGATCACCTCAAATACCGATAATGAAGCATAGAGAAACATAATATGGGGGAAACAGGGTGGTAACTCACGTGACGACGGGCCGGGTCATCACATTCTCCCCAACTAAAACAAATGCTCGTCCTCGAGCGGGTCAAGAAACATACCTGGAGTCTCAAACAAGTGAGGATATCTGCTCCGCATCTCCCACTCGGTCTCCCACGTAGCCTCCTCCACGGGCCGACCTCTCCACTGCACCTTCACTGATGTTATATCCTTTGACCTCAACTTTCGAACCTGACGACCCAAAATAGCCACTGGCTCCATATCATATGTCAAATAATCATCCAACTGAATCGTGTTGAAGTCTAAAACATGAGACGGGTCCCCAACATACTTCCGGAGCATAGATACATGAAATACCGGATGCATGCTAGACAAGCTGGGTGGCAAAGCAAGCATATAGGCAACTTCCCCAATCCTCCTAAGTATCTCAAAAGGTCCAATGAACCATGGACTCAGCTTCCCTTTCTTCCCAAACCTCATAATGACCTTCATGGGCGAAACCTTCAACAAGACCTTCTCGCCCACCATATAAGATACATCCTGAACCTTTCGGTCCGCATAACTCTTCTGACGCGACTGAGCTGTACGAAGTCTCTCCTGGATCACTTTCACCTTCTTTAAGGCATCCTGGACTAACTCTGTCCCCTATAGCCTAGCCTCGTCGGGCTCAAACCAACCAACCGGAGATCTACACCATCTCCCATATAAGGCCTCATACGGCGCCATCTGAATACTAGATTGATAGCTGTTGTTGTAGGCAAACTCTGCAAGTTGCAAGAACTCAGCCCAAGAACCTCCAAAATCAATAACACAGGCACGCAACATGTCCTCTAGTATCTGAATAGTACGCTCGGACTGCCCGTCCATCTGAGGATGAAATGTTGTGCTCAGCTCCACCTGTGTACCCAACTCTCGCTGAAAAGTCCTCCAAAACTGGGAAGTAAACTGAGTGCCCCTATCTGAGATAATAGAAACTGGGACCCCATGCAACCGTACAATCTCCCGGATGAAAATCCCTGCCAGCCGCTCTGAAGAATAGACAGTACACACCGGAATGAAGTGCGCGGACTTGGTCAGCCGATCCACAATCACCCAAAACGAATCAAACTTCCTCGAGGTACGAGGGAGACCACTCACAAAATCCATAGTAATCCTCTCCCACTTCCACTCTGGAATATCCATCCGCTAAAATACACCTCCGGGCCTCTGATGCTCGTATTTGACCTGCTGACAGTTGAGACACCGAGCTACATAACTCACAATATCTTTCTTTATTCTCCTCCACCAGTAGTGTTGCCTCAAGTCCTGATACATCTTCACGGCACCCAGATGAATGGAATACCGCGAGCTGTGGGCCTCCTCTAATATCAACTCCCGAAGCCCATCCACATTGGGCACACAAATCCGGCCCTGCATCCTTAACAAGCCATCACTATCAATAGTCACATCCCTGGCATCATCATGCTGAACCCTGTCCTTAAGGACAAGCAAATGTGGATAACCATACTGGCGCTCTCTGATGTAGTCATACAAGGAAGATCGAGAAACCACACAAGCCAACACCCGACTAGGCTCTGAAATGTCTAACCTCACCATCCGATTGGCCAAAGCCTGAACATAAACTGCGAAGGGCCTCTCCCCAACTGGAATGTACGCCAGACTACCCATACTCACCGCCTTCCGGCTTAAAGCATCGGCCATTACATTGGCCTTCCCCGGATGATACAAAATGGTAATATCATAGTCCTTGATTAACTCAAGCCACTTCCGCTACCTCAAATTAAGATCCTTCTGCTTGAACAGATGCTGAAGAATGTGATGATCAGTGAATACCTCACAAGATACGCCATATAAATAGTGCCTCCAAATCTTCAAAGCATGAACTATAGCAGCCAACTCCAAGTCATGTACGGGGTAGTTCTTCTCAAGAGGCTTCAACTGACGAGAAGCATATGCAATAACTCTACCCTCCTGCATCAATACACATCCTATCCCAACTCTCGAAGCATCACAATACACCATGTAAGAACCTGAAGCTGATGGCAATACCTATACTGGAGCTATAGTCAAAGCTGTCTTGAGCTTCTGAAAGCTCTCCTCGCACTCATCCGACCATACAAATGGTGCATTCTTCTGCGTCAACTTGGTCAAGGGCGAAGCAATAGATGAAAAACCCTGAACAAACCGGCGATAATAACCCGCCAAACCGAGGAAACTCCGAATCTTCGAGGTCGAGGACGGTCTAGTCCAACTCTGCACCGCCTCTATCTTCTTCGGATAGACCTGAATACCATCACTGGACACCACGTGCCCCAGGAAGAGCCACAGAACCAAGCCAGAACTCACACTTGGAGAACTTTGCATAAAGTTTCTCCTCCCTCAGTCTCTGCAATACCACTCTGAAATGATGTGCGTGCTCCTCCTGGCTACGCGAGTACACCAGGATGTCATCAATAAACACAATCACAAATGAATCCAGATACGGCTGAAATACACTGTTCATCAAGTGCATGAATGCGGCTGGGGAATTAGTCAGCCCAAATGACATAACTAGAAACTCATAGTGCCCATATCTCGTCCTGAAAGTCGTCTTCATAATATCTGAATCCCTAATCTTTAGTTGGTGATAGCCTTAACGGAGATCTATCTTGGAGAATACCTTTACCCACTGAAGTTGGTCAAATAAATCATCAACACGGGGCAGAGGATACTTGTTCTTCATTGTCACCTTGTTCAACTGCCTATAGTCAATGCATATTCTCATTGTGCCATCCTTCTTTTTCACAAATAGGACTGGTGCACCCCATGGTGACACACTCGGACGAATGAACCCCTTATCTAGGAGTTCTTGAAGCTGCTCCTTCAACTCCTTTAACTCTACGGGTGCCATACGATAGGGGGGAATAGAGATGGGCTGAGTGCCCGGCACCAGATCAATACCGAAATCGATGTCCCTGTCCGGTGGCATGCCCGACAGGTCTGCTGGAAACATATCAGGGAAATCCCTCACAACGGGAACAGAATCAAGGCTAGGAGTCTCAGCTCCGACATCTCTCAAAAAGCCAAATACGATAAACAACCTTTCCTAACCATCCGTTGGGCCTTTAGGAAAGAGATCACCCTGCTGGGTACATAGTCAGTCATACCACGCCACTCAATCCTCGGAACATCCGGTATGGCCAATGTAACTATCTTGGCATGACAGTCTAGAATAGCATGGCACGGAGATAACCAGTCCATGCCCAGGATAACATCAAAATCTACCATGCTCAGCAATAACAAATCAACTTGGGTCTCCAGACCCCCAATAGTCACCAGACAAGACCGATACACATGGTCTACAACAATAGTATCGCCCATCGGGGTAGATACATGCACAGGAAAAGCGAGACAACCACGGGTCATACCCAGATGATGTGCAAAATATGAAGACACATATGAGTAGGTAGATCCGGGATCAAACAAAACAGAGGCATCCCTGTGGCAGACTGAGATAATACCCGTGATAACAGTATCTGATGCAATGGCATCCCTCCTGTCTGGGAGAGCATAGAATCGAGCATGACCGCCACCAGATCGGTCTCCACCCCTAAGGCGGCCAATAGCTGCCTGGCCCCCACCCCTACCTGACTGAGAGGGTGCTGAAGTAGATAGAGTAGAAGATGAGGGTTGATCCCTCTGCTGAGGCCGACTACCACGAAGCCGAGAATACTGTCTCCTCATATGGCTAAACTTACCGCACTCGAAGCAACTGCCTGGTATTGGAGAAGGGGACTGAAGGGAACCCCTCGCTGCAGACGAACCCTGGGCTGAAGAGGCAGGAGTAGAGCTCTATGCTGGGAGGCACTAAGTGAAGACTGGCCCTGCTGAAATCCCTGATGACCACGGCCTGAAAAAGTCCCACTGTACTCTGGAAGACCTGACTGAGGAGGCCTAAAGGAACGAATTCTGCCACGCTGGAACTGGCCCCTAGACGGAGCACCACTGAAGCTACCTAAACCTTGAGGCCTCTTGGCCTCCCTCTCCTCACGCTCCCTACGGTGAACTGTCTCGATCTCTCGAGCCATGTCAAATACCTCCTTGAACAAGGCACCCATAACCCTCTCTCTGGTCATCAAAATGCAAAGTAAATAGTTGAGGCCATCCACGAACCTCCTAATCCTCTCTCGATCTGTCGGGATCATCCAAGTAGCATGCCGAGCTAACTGCATAAACCTCATCTCGTACTGGGTCACAGACATGTCCCCCTGAACCAACCACTCAAACTGACGCCGCAACTCCTCTCTGCGAGACTGTGGGACGTACTTCTCCAGAAAGATAGTAGAGAACTACTGCCATGTGAGGGGCACGGCACCAACGGGCCTAAGCCTCTCGAAATCCTCCCACCATGTAAATGCAAGCCCTGAGAACTGGAAAGTAGTAAAAGCCACTCCACTCGACTCCAAAATCCCTACGGTGCGAAGCATACACTGACACTTATCTAGAAATCCCTGGGCATCCTCGCCCTCCGCACCACTGAACGTCGGAGGCTGGAGCCTACCGAACCTCTCCAGTCGACACTGCTCATCGTCTGGCATAGTTGGAACCACATAATCTGGAGCTGGTGCGACTGGTGCGACTGGTGCAACTGGGGCAACTGGTGCAACTGGCTGAGCTAGGGCTGCTCCCGGTGTCTGTAATCCCTGAACAACCTGCTCAGGAGTGCGAGCAGTGGGGGTCTGATGACCTCCCCCGGTCCGTGAGGCAGCTGCTGCAGTAGTGGCTGAGACTGCGTGAGCCAGGCCAGTGCAGATGGATAGTATCTGAGCTAAAGCCTCCTGGAGACCAGGAATCACAATGGGCACTACCGGTGCCTGAACAGGTGCTGCTGGAGCATCTACAGCTGGAGGCTGGCCCTGAACTGGGGTAGCTAGTGGATCTACATGTGCTACCCTCGCTGGTCTACCACGACCACGACCACAACTACGACTGCGCCCATGGCCTCTAGTGGGTGGTAACGGTGGTCGTCTGCCATGTCCGGTAGCACGGGTTCTTGCCATCTGCGAGAGAATAGAATACAAAAGTTTAGTTCTCGGATCAACAAAGTTGCACGACAAGAATTTCAAGAATATGAAGTGTTTCCTAAAGGTTCTGCAGCCTCTCGAGGATAAATACAGACGTCTCCGTACCGATCCGCGAGACTCTACTAAACCGGCTCATGACTCGTGAAGCCTAGTAGCCTAGGCTCTGATACCAACTTGTCACGACCCCAATCTCGGTTATGATAGTGCCCAACATAATTGCTAGGCAAGCCCGACCATTTGTACACTCTCAACCCAAGTACGAAAACCCATTACCAATTAATAAAGTTAATTTAGCAGTTAACAAGATTTCCAACCCGATAATAAATAGAATCAATACGGAAAACCATAGCAACTGTCAAACAACTCCCAACAGATCTGGGGTCATGAGTCTAGAGCCTCTAAATACAACTGAGTATCAAATCTACACATGAAGGAGTCTAAGATGCGAAAACAAAAGGGATAAGGGGAGAAGTCGGGTCTTGCGGACGCCAGACAGCTACCTCGACAACTCCGGGATGAATCTTTAAGCAGCCAATAACTCTACTGAGCCTCCGGGACACCTGTATCTGCACACATGGTGCATGGAGTAAAGTGAGTACTCCAACTCAGCGAGTAATAAACATATATAATGGATGAAGATAAGAAATCACGAAATATTACAATGTAAAGCTATAACTGGCAATCCAGCACATTTAACGGTGAAACAGCAGCAAATCAATGACAAGTAAAACAAATAGATATCAATGCATGAATGCAATGCAATGCACATGACCGCCGCGGCGCGCAGCTCGATCCATTTGGGTACTCGTGCTCACTGTGGGGGTTCAGACTCTGGAGGGGCTCCTACAGCCCAAGCGCAATATCAACGTAACATCGCTGTGGCGTGCATCCCGCTCCATACTCAGTCCAGAATATGCACGTAAACCACTCGGGTAATATTAGAGTAATAGCTCTCAGCTCACAATGTCAGAAAAATGTAGTTTAAGTTTCAAATCTTGGAAATATGGCTGAACATTTCAAAACAGTGTTTAAACTCAGGACTGAAATCATTAACATGCTAAGTGATATGGAAACAGTGATAATAATCTCTGAAGGATGCAAATGATCGGCACAAGGCCCAAAAATATCCATAAAATCCAAGTAGGATGATTACCAAACAATTTCTAGTCAAGAACACAGTACGAACATCAATCGGGACGGACTAAGTCACAATCCCCAATCACAAACGACCCCGCACTTGTCATAGAGTACGTGTCTCGCCTCAATATAGCATCACGATGCGATATTCCGGGGTTTCAAACCCTCAGGTCATCATCTACATCTATTACTCACCTCAAGCCGGCCCAAAATCTTGCTCGCTATGCCTTTTCGCCTCGAATCGACCTCCTTACACGTCAAATCTGATCAAAACCACAAGGAATATGTTACAATAGGCTAAAGGAACATAACCCAATCAAAAAGACTCGAAAAACATCGAAAATTACGAAGTTGGCAAAACCCGAGCCCCGGGCCCACTTCTCAAAAAATTACAAAATTTACATCACCGGATTCCTCGTCTCGCCACGAGTCCATACATATCAAATTTACCAAAATCGGAGTTCAAATGCCCCCTCAAATTCCAAATTTTCATTTCAAAAACCAAGCCCTAGTTCTTCCATTTTTACCCAAATTTCCAAGAATTAAAGATTAATTCTTCAATAAAATGACGTTTCTAGGTCGCGAGACTCACCTCCAACCAAACCCCGTCGAAACCCTCTTCAATTACTCCCAAAAAGCTCTCAAGGTGGTTAACAATGGAGGAAAAATGAATACACTCGCGGATGAAATATTCAAATAAAACCTTTTCTGCCCAGGCATTTTACTCTACGCGAACGTGGCCACAACCCACGCGTTCGCGATGAACAATTATTAAAGCTGCCAAAAATGCCCTTTGCGAACGCGGCATCATCCATGTGAACGCGAAGTCCTGGGTCTTACTCCTACATGATCGCGTGCCCTCTTAACGCGAACGCGATGCTTCACCAGCTCCCTCTACGCGATCGCGAGGCCCACTGACGTGAATGTGTAGGCCAAAATTCCTGGCCCTCAGATTTACTCTACGCGTTCGCGACTCTCCCCACGCAAACGCGATGAACAAAACCTCTGCAACATCACAGCTGAAAAACCTGCAACACTATAAGTCCAAAAATGGTCCGTTTGACCACCCAAAATCACCCCGAGGCCCTCGGGACCCCAACCAAAGGCACCAACTCATCCTAAAACATTATTCAAACTTGTTCCAATCTTCAAAACACATCAAACAACACTAAAATCATCTATTCACATCAGATTTAAGCCTAAGTTTCTTAAAAACTTCCGGAATGCACATTCGATCAACCGGATCAAAATCTCACCTACCATCCGGAATTCGCCAAAATACTAACTTCTCCAATTCAAGACTAATTCTACACCGGACCTCCAAAATCAATTCCGATCGCGCTCCTAAGTCACAAATCATCCCCCGAAGCTAACCGAATCACATGAAATCACATCCGAGCCCTCTAACTAAATAGTCAACTTCTGGTTGACTTTTCCAAAACTGTCTCATTTCCATCTAAAACCAATCCATTTCGACTCGATCACCTCAAATACCGGTAATGAAGCATAGAGAAACATAATATGGGGGATACAGGGCGGTAACTCACGTGACAATGGGCCGGGTCATCACATTTCTTCATGAACTTTGCTCATGATGTAGTTAGCTTCGGAGGCTCCCAAACATCGGGCCAATGGGCGTTGGAAAGATTTTCTATACAATTGACCTCCCCTGAAGCAGTATCGAGCGAGTTTAGCGTGCAGCGCTCGGGATGCCTTGGGAATTTTGGGTAGTTTTCTGTGATCGAGATAGTCAATGATCTCATTTCTCCAGTCTCAGACCAAATTGGTTGCGTCTAATTCATAATAGAAGTCCACATCTAATACCGAATGCATAAGATGCATGACCATACAGGAGTCTGACCCCTTCATTTTCGTGGATGATCCTAGATTGGCCAATGCGTCTGCTTCTAAGTTTTCCTCCCTCGGAATATGGGTTATTGACCATTCCTTGAATCGTGCGAGCTGAGCGTGAACTTTCACTACATATTGTTGCATGTGTTCCTCTTTGGCATCTAAGATTCCATAGAGCTTATTTACTACCAGTTGGAATCGCATTTGATTTCTATGACCTCGGAGTCTAGTCTCCAAGCCACTCGATTCCTGCAATCAAGGCCTCATACTCCGCTTCATTGGTAGTCAAGGCAATAGTTCTTATGTCCTGCCTCAGGTTTCTCCTGAAGGTGTGATTAATACTACACTGAGCTTAGACCTTTTCACGTTGGTAGATCCGTCTTTGAACAAGTTCCACACTCCCGATGTCTATTCTGACACCATTTCCACTTCTTTGGTGGCCAAAGGCAACAGTCCAGGACTGAAATCGGCCATAAAGTCGGCCAAAACATGTGACTTGACCGCAGTCCTAGATTTATACTCTATGTCGAATTCACTCATTTTGACTGCCTAATTTTCCATTCGACCTAAAAGTTTAGGTTTGTGAGGATATTCCACAGGGAAAAGGTTTTCACCATGAATATTTGGTGGCATTAAAAATAAGGCCTAAGCTTTCAAGTGGCAACTGCGAGAGCTAAGGCCAATTTTTTGAGATGGAGGCAGCGAATTTCTGCCCCTGTTAAAATTTTACTAACATAATAAATAGAAAATTGCACACCTTCATCTTCATGGGCTAAAACGACACTTACCGCTACCTCCAAGACCGCTAAATAAATCAGCAATTGTTTGCCTTCCTCCGATTTTGATAGTAATGGAGGACTCGATAAATATATTTTCAAATCTTTTAGAGGGGTTCTAAAAATAAGTGAT
The DNA here is from genome assembly GCA_026770625.1 of Nicotiana glauca. Classification (NCBI taxonomy): domain Eukaryota; kingdom Viridiplantae; phylum Streptophyta; class Magnoliopsida; order Solanales; family Solanaceae; genus Nicotiana; species Nicotiana glauca. Next base: position 38,845 of record MU721998.1, read on the forward strand.
TTATCTTCATACTAGTTGTTAGGCAATAGATGCTAAATGTGAGTAAAGAAAACAAGAAATTCAAACCAATAAGGTCGCAAGGTTGGGCCTCGAGCTAGCTGGAGCAGGGCCTCGAGGTCTATAGGGGCTAATAGCTACGAACGATCGATGAAGAATCAATGATAATGAGGGCCTTAAAGATGGCCTTCTGGGATTTAATGATGCGCAATAAATGAAGAACAATAATGAACAATGAAAGAATAAGTAATAAATGTGAAGAACAATAGTGTTAGCAAAAAGAGCAGAGAATGTTGTATTGTTTTCAATAATGATCCTTTACAAAATGACAAAGGTCCCCTTTATATAGGAGGGGTGAATCCCAATATAGTACATGTCTAATAAATGTCGAATAAATGCTACTAGTATAGTTGTATAATGGTTCAGTACGGATTGGTACTGTTCTTGCAGACTCTGTCAGTTCTCATTGTGTGCCTTCGGGGTTTTCCCACCTTTCCGTGATGATCACTGACTTGCATTGCTCCGAGATCGACCTTTGATGTTCCCCCTTGAAGGGGGGGATTCGGGGTCCGCCCTCAAGTCCCACTCCGAGCTCCTCGAGGTCAGGCGTGGATTACCACAGTAACTTCAAAGTTGGACTCTCCAATTTTAGCTGTATACAGATAATCCCCGTGTTTCTTAGAATGAAATAATAAGAAATGATCTTGAGTTCTTACTTCTCCGATATGCCAATCGTGATGTCAGCCATGTGAGATCATTAAATGATACAACAGAAAAAGTTGTACAGAGGTCTTGTCAACATAATTCCCAAAAAGCCCACGAACCGCCATTGGCCGCCTTTTCAACTCCTCAAATTCACTTAGATGGCTTATAAATACTCCAATTCCCTAATTTTTGAATCTTTGCGAAATCTTCAGATCTTCAAACCTTTGTTAATAGTATTCTTCCCTCTCTCCTTTTTTGTATTCACTTTTGCGTCAGCTTGCTTTTAAATTTTGTTATAATCATGGCTAGAACCTCTAAGACGGTACCCCGAAAGGGGGAAGCCTCTTCTTTATCACGCTCATCTAAGAGAAAAAAGGTAGTGTTTCCCATCATTTAGGAGTATGTTCCTGGGTCCTTCGATACATCGTTTGATTTCAAAGTTGACAAGCTTCCTTCGACATCGGGCCGATGCGAGCCCATGTCTCGGTATGTTAGTTTAGTAACTAACATAGAGGAGGTGAAAATATATTGCCATTGGGGAGGGCGTTACATGCTGAGATCTCCTCTTCGGAAGAGGGCATAACTACTCATAAACTTGGTTTCCTCAGCGTGTATATGTATCTTTTTACTCTAGGTCATGTAGATTCTTCCTCTCCATCAATAGACCCGGTGATCCTCGACTTTTGCCGAGAGTACCGGGTGAAACTTGGTCAAATTTACCCTTCTTTCTGGAGAATCGTCTACTTGATTAGAAATTTCTCGAACATGATCGAAGGGATATCTTTCACCCTCGATCATCTGATCAGACTGTATAGCCCTTGCCTCTATCGAGGGGGCTTAATCAAGCTGCGACATCGATCTGCCAAAGCATTTTTTGCCAATACTGACGAAGATAAAGACGGGGGATGGATGAGCCGCTTCGTTCGAGTCGAGACCTCAGACCTCATCCCTGTCGAGAAGGTGCCATTCCCTGAGGAGTGGAATATGAGACGTAAGTGCCATTATACCGAGCATGCTTTATCACATGAATGCCCCATTTTCTTCTTTCAAATTGACTCCTTTCTTTTTTCTTCTTGAATTGGTTTGTTTCCGACTGCGTAGCCATCGTGTGTTCTCTTGGCGTGGTCAAAGAGCTCCCAGGCTGGGTCAGGCTTTTAAACTCCACCTCCCCATACGATAAACATGTCTGGCGTGATCTAGCCAAAACTCAGTGGGAGGCTAAAAATCATGGTACATTCTTACCGCTGTCACTTCTAGATTCCTTATGCATGGATTTACTGGTGGTGTTCTCGACATTTTACGCTTGTGCAGGCCTCGGGGAAGCTGTTTTAATGAGGTCGCCTCCTTCTGGCGAAGAAGAGGCCTAGAAATCTGCCAAGGATAGAAAGAGAGAGAAAAACGCCGGTGGAGTCCCCGACACCAAAGAGAGCTAAGGCTCGAAAGCCCAGGACCGATGCAACAATCCTAACTTCGGCAGAGGCTGGGAGCCTTCCTGCCAAAGACATTGAAGGCTGCCTACTAGTTCATAGGGCAAGGCGAGGCATTGACACTTCGACAGTTGTCGAGCAAAAAGCGGCCGAGTCAGAGGTGGCCGAGTCAGTCCCACCTCGTATTGAAGAGTCCTTCGAGGGGGTTCAGATACAATCCTCGAGCCGATCAGTAAACAAGACATAAATTGTGCCGACAAACACTTGGTTGGATCATTTGAAGGATCCCTCTCTAAGGCCTTTAGAGAGCAAGCAGAAGCCTCGATAGAGGTTGATGTTGTAGGCGGTCTTCAATCGGTCCTGTCGTTTTCCCCAGGGCAAATACGGGATGCCCTAAACAGGGAGGCTGCCGATGTGGGGGCATCCCGGGGGGAGAATGATGCGTTTGGATATTTTTGTTGAAGAGGATGTTGACCTCGATGCTCCAATTATTCTTGAGGAGGCTGCGAAACTCCAAAAATAGGTGATTTGCGACATAACCCTTGCACCTTGAGTTTTGATCTTTGTTTTCCTAACTTCTTTCCTTTGTGTTGTAGGTCACAACGATGTATGACCAGGCCTTCTCCAAGTTACGAGCTGAATTGGCTCATTGCAAGGGGGAGTTTGAGGGGCTTGCTTCGCAGTTAAAAGAGCTATAAACTCTATACGCTCGACGGTAAGGAGAACTGAATAACCTTCGAGAAAGTTCGGAGAAAGCGCTCTAGGAGCGGGTCAATTTTATCGAGCAGGTAGTTCGGTACTCGTAGGTTTGCCTTGCATTTTCATAACTTGGTGTTTATTATTTTGACTTGTCATTTTGTAGATTGAGCGAAAGGATGCCTTAGCGGGGTAGCTGCGGGAAGATATTTCGGCCAGAGATGTTGAGATCCTCGAGTTGAAACGGTTAGAGGGTAACGTGGCCTTGGAAAGGGATACTCTTTGAGAGGAACTGGCCTCGACTCAAGGTTTTCTCCTCATATCGGGATGATGCTGCTGCAGCAAATGCTCAACCCAGGAAGATATCTATTGAGGTTGAGCTCAAACTAGCTCGTGCCCTTGCACAAGCTCGATTAGAAGCCCGGAGGCAGGCCTTTGAAAAAGTGCACGCCAAGGGTTTCGACCTTTCTGCCAAAATTGAAGAAGAGAAGTCCTTAGAAGAGGAGTTGGAAACTTCGACTACCTCGGATGAGGGATCTTCGAGTAGCTCGGGGAGTGGTGAAGATATGCCCCACCCTTGCTCTTTTTATTTTTTATTTTGTATGAGGGCTCCTCGTGGGAGTTTTGTAAATACATTTTTGTAAATTCACCTTGTAGATGTACTTTGCAAATATATTCTTGGAACGCAAAGGACTTTTTTTAAGTCTTCAAAGTTTTGCTTTGTGTTCATGCCAAAGTCAGGCTTCAATGTCGAACTTAACTCTTTCGAGCTTGGTCTCGGAATGACAGAGACACTTGAGGTCAGGTCGTTCCAATTTTGGTTACACGCCTCCTGCAACTGAGTTGGTAAAGAGTTGATTTGATTCCTCGATCCCTCATGCATTGTGCGACAACGTCATTCTAGTGATATGACTGTGAATTGACCGAAGTGGCCCCCTCGATACATTTTCCCAGAAGGTCATAAGTGCTTTTCCAGAGCTGATTGGCTATCAAAGTTAATGAATAGTCTCCGCCTCTTATTATATATATTTGCTTCCCTTTCATTGAAAGCTTTGCCGCTTTGTTTAACTATCTTTCTCTATAGAGTTCCCCTTTTTGCGCCGGTCCTAGTGTTGTTTTAGATAAAAAATTTCACCTGAATTTCCATCTTCCCTTTCTTGTCCTGAAAGAGCAATGGATACCATGCCTAAATCTGCTCATCAGAAAAAGGGAAGTCCTGCTTCTGCCTCTCACCCGGCTGGTGACACACCGCCGGCATTTGGCGAGCCGACTTTGAACTGTTCCATCATGATGAGGGATTTTGGGATAGAGAAACCTCTCGATGTTTTGGGTCATCGAGAACTTGCATCGAGGTTCATTTGCTCAATAGAAGGGAGGCATCTCGATGCTATGAGGAGAGACTACGGAGGGGGAGAAAAGGTGTGGCTGCAGATACCCTCTTGGGGAGAGGACATTACGCCCCATATAGAAGGGTTTCTGACCGTGTATACGTACCTTTTTACGTTGGGTCCCTTCCACCCACACGTGCTTGAATTTTGTTGAAGATATCAGGTTACTTTGGCACATATCCATCCGTCTTTCTAGCGGATTATGTTGATGATAAGGTTTTTTCTAAGAAGGCTGAACTCGAGTTCACTCTTATCCACTTCATCAGGTTGTACCGGCCTTTGAATTATCGAGGTCTAATTACGCTACAAAGTCGATCCACCAAGACCTTTATCATTAGTGATGAAGAGGACAAATATCGAGGGTAGATGAGTTGGTTTATTCGAGGTAGGACTGTCGACATTATTCCTCCGGGGTTCCTGCCGTTTCCAGAGAAATGGAATTTCAAGTGTAAGTAATATACCGAAATCTATTATTTTTGTTCTTGGTGGGCAGGTCTTGTAAGGACGTATTCTTTTATTTTCCGCTGCGACCCTGTTGATGCCAAATGAGGTCCCCGGTCTTGCAGATTAGGCCCTTAAACTGGCAGCCTCCTTGACTTATGATGAGCGTAAGTGGCGAGACTTGTCGAAGGGCACATGGGAGGCTAAACATCATGGTATGTGTAGTGTAAACCTTCCTTTATGTGCCCTAATTTCTTTATATGCAGGCATCGATGAGTTTTCTGAGGTGATACCATCCCCCTACGAGGAGGAGGAAGGACCCTCGACTTCCAAATAAGGGAAGGATAAGAAGAGGAGAAGATCATCGAAGGACTAGGATTCTCGTAGTAAAGCGGGATAGGCTCGGGGGCCTGAGGAGGGCGTTACCGCTAACAAAGATTTCATCTATATCGGTAGCTCTGAGGATATCAACGTACCCAGAGAGAATGATTCTGTAGAGGCGGATCGAACCAAGAGGCCTGCCGAGATTATTGAATCTGTTGGTCCCAAAGCCCCTTATCTCGAGGGAGAGACTCCACAAGAGAGAAGGGGCGAAGTTCCTTCATTACCTGATTTGGCAGCTGGTTCTTGGGAGATGGGAAGTACCCCGTGGGAAATGGACTTTGTTAGGTCCCCACCCAGACAAGGTGCCTCGGGTTGCTCTACCGGGGCCAATAAGACCGAGACGGTAAATGCGAAGTCGATCTTCGAGTAAGCCTAGAGGCTCTGTTCTATGGCGAGTTTTATTATAACTTTTTCAGTATTCATATTTTCTCCTATTTAACTGAACTTTTCTTTCTCATAGTCCTTCGATAAGCTCAAGTTTGGGCTTATTTGCTGTGAGGCCAAGTTGTATAGAGCTTTGAATGGGGAGAGATCTCTCAGGCTTTGATAGATTCTAAATACTCTTGCCTTATATTTTGATGATCTAAAAAACTTATTCTTAAGAAACAGATGGGGAACCTGACCTACTTGGACTGCTACAAGCTTTAACGGATTCCAGCTAAAGGTGAACTGCTACAGCTTCAGGGGCTAGGAACCCACACAAGTACCTGATACTCTTGTGGTTTCCTCATAGCAGTACAGAGTCAATTTGACACAACTGGAAATGAAGTGACTGATGGCATTATTTCTGCCGCGCTGCACTGTCCGCGCACTCATTCTCTAACCAAACAAAGTACTCACATCATTTCATGTGATGTGATCAAGATGTACCCAAAATGAGTTATATACAAAACATCACTGGAAGGTTTCTGTTTCTTATTCAAGCTTCTTACAAAAACAGAGAAATCAATCCTCACAAGATTGAAGAACAAGGTTGAACGCAACTAGAACCAATTCCTAAAATATAGCCTGTTATTGTCCTAGTTGAGTTGTAACCTTGTTATTGTACTTATTGTACCTCCTAAACTGCTTACCTAGAAGTGTTTGATAAGGAATCCTCTTGTAAATCTGTAAACTCCTTGAATTTATATTGTGACTAGATTTAGTCATAAGAAAAAGTCTTTGTAATTGTAGAGTTACAAAGTGGCTTGTGGTTATAGCATCACAAGTTAGAAAAAGCCTTTGTAACTAGGAAGTCACAAAGTGGCTTGTGGTATTAAGTTAGTTGAGTAAATCCTTTGCAATAGGAATCATTGCAAAGTGGCTTGTAATAGGTAGATTGCAAATAGTGAAGTTAAAGCCTACAAGTGTAGGTCATGGTTTTTTGATCCCCTTGTGTGGGATTTTTCCACGTAAAAATCCTCTGCCTTATTTACGTACTGTTTTATTAGCATTCTCAGCAGAGTCTTGTTGAGGACCAAGTACTCTACAATTTGGTGGACCTATACATACTAACAATTGGTATTAGAGTTGGTTCCTCCTATCAGGCTAACACCTAGGAAGGATTCTCATGGCGGCTCCACATGGCGGCTCCGCCATATTTTGAAGAAGGTCAATCCATGTACCGACCCACCAAGTTTAATGGACAATGCTATTGGTGGTGGAAAGTTAGAATGCACGATTTCATCATGGTTGAGGATTGTGAGATATAGGATATAATTTGCGATGATGCTTATGTTCCAATAAAGGTACTAAAGGAATTTCCATTTTCAATGGCAAAAACCAGCAAATAATACACTTAAGCATATAAGAAAGTTATGAGAAGAATTTTCGTGCCAAGAAAATTCTAGTATATGGAATGGGACCTAAAGAGTACAATAAAATCTCTACCTACGGCACTGCCAAGATGATATGGGAAGCTTTGCAAACAGATCATGAGGGAACTACACAAGTAAAACAGTCTGAAGATAAACCAAATACCGGTGATAGTTCCATGATGGCAGTTGAAGGCGAGGAGATTGAATATGACTCAACTTTTGCTTTGATGGCTCAATCAGATGATAATGAAGACCATGGCAACAAAGAGCTAAACTTCAGGGATGTTCAGAGAAATCTGAAATCCTATTCTCCAAAAAAAACTCATGTCTTTAGCTGTTGTTTTAATCACTACCTTTCATAGTCTTGTGGAGGATAGGGATTCTTTGATCTTAGAATTAGGAGAATCTGAACATATTAGAGACGACTTAGTGGCTGTAGTTACTGACCATAAGAAAACCATTAAAGTCTCTCAAGAAAAGAGGAGAATGATTTGTTAGCAGTAATTATAGACCAAAGGGAAACAATAGTGAAACCATAGACTAATTCAAAGCCTGAAAATTCTGAAAAGGGAAAGGAGATAGCAAGTGAGGAACACATTTAGGCTTGAAAATGAGGTGGAAGCTATGATATTTAGGATGTATGCTGAAATTGAAAAAAAAGAGTTTTTCCAAACTAATCTAGAAAGAATAATGAATAATCTTGAAAAGTCCCTAAAGTGGACCTGGTCCTCTGAAGCTACCACTGCCATGCTTACTAATGATTGTAAAAAAAGGAAGGGAGCAGGGTTCCAAAGGGAGAAAACTCCGAACAACCCTCTCAGTAAATACGTCAAAACGTTTGCTGAAAGGGTAACTACAAAAGAGGGACCAGGTTCCACTCACAAAAAATGCACATTATCTGCATGGACTAAGAGAGATCTTATTCATCCTCTTACTTACTACAAGGGACCAAAACTTGTTTGGGTTCCTAAAACTAACTCCTAATCTCTTGTGTAGGGAATAGTGAAAGGAAGCGGTCAACAATGGTTCATGGATAGTGGATGTTCAAAACACATGACTGAGAGCACCACAGACTTTCTTTCACTAAAAGCCCTGCAAGGAGGGAGTGTATCCTTTGGCAATAGTAAAAAAGGGTACATTCTTGGAGTTGTAAAAGTTAGGAAGTCAGTCGCTCATTCTATTGAAAATGTGTAGTATGTGAATGAGCTTAAGTACAGTCTCTTGAGTGTTTCTTAAATCTGTGATAAAGGAAACAAAGGTGGGATTCTTGTCCAAAATATGTACAGTGAATGACCTTGTGATCGGTGAAATAGTACTGGTGGCCAAAAGATACAAGAACATCTATGTTGCTGATTTCGAATCCTTATAGAGTGGTGATCTGAGTTGTCTGAAAGTTGTTGATGATGAAGCTGAACTATGGAACAGAAGACTGGGCCATGTAAGATTTTCCCTTCTGAACAAACTATTTCAGAAGGACCTGGTCCATGGTCTGCCTATGTCACAATTCAAGATGCAAAAAATCGTGATGCCTGTGCTAGAGGAAAACATGTGAAGTCCTCCTTTAAGTCTAAAAGAAATGTGAGCACCTCAAAGCCAATTGAGCTTCTGCATATGGAACTATTTGGGCCTATGAGAGTGCAAAACAGAGGAGGAAAAAGATACATTTTCGTAATCGTGGATGACTATTCCAGATTCACATGGACTCTGTTTCTCAGAACAAAAGATGAAACTGTTGAAGTGTTTGTGGCCTTTTGTGAAGAAAATCCAGGTGAAGAAGGAGTCTAGAGTTGTATGAATTAGATCAGATCATGGGACAGAATTTGACAATGTCAAATTTGATGAATTCTATAATAAGAATGGCATCACTCACAACTTCTCAGCTCCCAACACTCCTCAGCAAAATAGAGTAGTAGAAAGGAAGAGCAGAACTCTGGAAGAAATGGCAAGAACAATGCTGATTGACAGTGGAATTGCAAAGAACTTCTAGGCTAAAGTTGTTAACACTGACTACTACTTAGTGAACATGTGCATGATCATATCACTTCTGAACAAGACCCCATATAAATTGTTGAATGGAATAAAGCCCAAGCTTACTCTCCTAAGAACTTTTGGATGTAAATATTATGTTCTCAACAATGGAAAGGATCAGCTTGGTGAATTCGATGCCAAGAGTGACAAAGGAATATTTCTGGGTTACTCTTCTCAAAGCAAGGCTTACAAGATGTATAACAAGCAGACCCAATGTGTTGAGGAAAGTGTACATGTTATTCTTGATGAATCTTATCCATCATTTGACAAGAGTGCTGAGGAAGATCAAGATGGAGAACCCTTACTAGTTCTTGGTGAAGTCATTAACATGACAAATGGAAAGGCAGATATGATGAGTCAAGTAAAAGAGCCAAATGAAGACAACGCTGCCTTATCATCAATAGAATCAAGCACTTCAATTACAACCACTAAAGCTGAAGAAAGAGTGGTTGATGCAGTTCAGGGAACTCCGCTAGCACCTGAGAGAAGGATAGAGGAAAATCAGCTAAACATACCTTCCTCCTCTCAGAATGAACCTTAGGCCTCTAACTGGAGGCACCAAAGCTCTCATCCTATAGACAACATCATCACTCCTCTAGATTCCGGAGTACAAACCAGGTCAAGAGCCAAAAATTCACTTGCCTTCTCAGCCTTTCTCTCCCAAATAGAACCCAAAAATATCAAGGAAGCCTTGAAAGATGCAGATTAGATTACAACCATGCAAGGCGAGATGCATCAATTTGATAGAAACAATGTATGGCGCCTGGTACCTAGACCCCCAAATCGAACCATTATAGGAACCAAGTGGGTATTCAAAAACAATCTCGATGAACATGGAATTACCACAAGGAACAAGGCCATGCTAGTGGTCCAAGGCTACAATCAGGAGGAAGGGATTGACTATGATGAAACATTTGCTCCAGTGGCTCGCATGGAAGCTATCAGAATTCTAATCGTTTTTGCATCTCATATGGAATTTACCTTGTTCCAAATGGATGTAAAGAGTGCATTTTGAATGGACTCCTTAATAAAGAAGTCAATGTGAAACAACTCCCAAAGTTTGAATATCATGAGCATCCTGAATATGTGTTCAAACTGGACAAAGCTCTGTACGGGCAAAAGCAGGCTCCTCGAGCTTGGTATGAAAGACTATCAAAGTTCCTTTAGAAAATGGTTTTAAGAGAGGTAAAACTTACAACACTCTTTTCTTAAAGAAACGGGGAAGGAACCTGCTCATTGTTTAGGTTTATGTTGATGATATTATTTTTGGAGCAACAGCTGACTCTATGTGTGAAGAATTTGCAAAACTCATGGGAAGTGAATTTGAAATGAGCTTGATGGGGGAATTAAACATCTTTTTGGGTCTTCAAGTAAAACAGGCCCCAAAAGGTATATCCATTGTCAGAAAAAATACATCAGGGAGCTCTTGTAGAGGTTTGACATGGAAGCATCAAAGGTGATAGACACCCCCTTTATAACTGCCACTCGACTGGACATGGATGAAACTGGATCTCCTGTGAATCAAATCATGTATAAAGGCATTATTGGGTCTCTTCTCTATCTCACTGCCAATCAACCTATTGTTTTCAGTGTGGGGCTGTGTACGAGGTTTCAATCAAATCCCAAGGAATCTCACTTGAAGGCTGTCAAAAGAATACTGAGATATCTCAAAGGAACACAGGACCTGGTGTTGTATTATCCATTGGGTGACAATTTTATTCTGATTGGGTATGCTGATGCAGACTATGCAAGTTATCTTGTGGACAGAAAAAGCACTTCTAGAATGGCTCACTTCTTAGGTTCATGTCTTATCTCTTGGGGTACAAGGAAGTAATATTCAGTGACTCTTTCAACAGTTGAAGCTGAATATATAGCTACAGCATCCTGTTGTGCTCAGCGTCTATGGATCAAGCAGTAACTGGAGGACTTTGGGGTACTCAGTGAGAGTGTTCCCCTTCTATGTGACAACACCAGTGCACTCAACATGCCCAAGAATCCAATTCAACATAAAAAGACAAAACATATCGATATGAGGCATCATTTTCTGAGAGATAATGTGGAGAAAAAGTTGATATGTATGAAGTTCTGCAGCACAGAAGATCAAATTGTAGACATTTTCACTAAGGCGCTAAGTAGGGAACAATTTGAAAGAAACAAAGTGAAGCTGGGGCTGTTGAAGCCAAATTGAGAATCTGATTCCTCTTTAGCTGGCTTTTACCCTTAAGAAATAACTGGATCAAAGTGTTTTCTGGCCATGTCTAACTCACTTCAATACCGTTGCATGTAAATACACATGATGAGCATAGAGACGGTAGATGCAGTGCATGAATGATAATAAAGGATTGATTCTTTTGGGGAAAAAAATTCAAGAACTAGGTTCTTATACCAAAGGTTAATAGTTATGTGCATCCTTTTAATACACATCTTAGAAAGGGTACAAAATACAACTTCCATGTCATCAACTTTTCAGATCCTGCTGTCACGTCCCTTCATTTCAAAACATTCCATCTCCCTCTGAAACATTGCAATTCTCCACGCCCAACCACCATTTCGGAATCGGTGCATATTCCTCTCTCTTCATAATTATCCTCTCCTTTTAAAAACCCTCTCTTCTGCTCTTCTTAACCATAAGTCTTAGACTAGAATCACTCAAAAAGAAGGATCGTCACACACTTCTTTCAACGGCTGAGAAGACTTCCGATCTCCTTGCCTCAGTGGTAACTACCACTAATCAATCTATGGAACCTTCCATTCTCACTACGTCTTCCTCACCCTTTATTACTCCTACTGCTACAGTCACACCTTCCCCATTTTCCCAATCTCTTCCCAATTTAGAAACCCTTGAAACTACTGCTTTGTTCTCCCCATCGTCTGATGTTCCTACCAGTCAAACCCTAAATGGAGAACAAGGTCAAAATACTGAGGTCACAAAGGGTTATTACATCGTTGCCACTGGTTCCATGGTTGTGGAAGCACCGGTTGAGGAAGATAAAGATGTTTGAATTGTGTTTGCAATATCCGATGATGGTGTATTGCATGAGATTACATCCTAGAAAAATGAGACCCATAGTGTGGAGGAAGAAGGGGCCATTATGGCTGTTGAAGGGGATGCAGTAGTAGATACTACTGGGGCATCACATGAGGAACCTGGTCCCTTTTCGGAGGACCCAAGTTAGGGCTCTCATCCCTAGGACAGTGTTGTTCTTGCATTCGATGATGTGCCCCTAGAAATTAAAGCACCTGAAATGAGATCCAGTGATGAAGATGACCTAGATAATGTGGCTCTTGATGTATTCATAAGTAAGCGAATGGTTGTGTCCACCCCTAAGACTGAAATCAAATAACCTACTACCAGGCTTCAAGTTAAATTGGCCTAAAACTCTGCTCTCTAAAAGAGCAAGAAGAGTATTAAGAAGAAAAGAAGAAAGTTGGTGAATGATGGTGTACATGTAAGTGATGAGGCAATCACTGTAGTCGAGGTGGAAAAGGGAACCCCAGAGGCACCTAGTTCACTTTTTAGGAGATCTTCGAAAAAGACAAAGCCTATTTCAATAGAGAAAGGGTCAACATCCAAGTCTAAGATGAAGGAGGTAGTGAGTGAGTTTTCCATGTCTAACGAGGATGTCCTAGTCAAGTCCAAGGAAAAAGGCAAAGTCAGTGGAGAGAAGTTTGGGAAATGCAAGTCTGAATCTTTTGAAGAACCTAGTTTTGTGAAAAAAATGAGAAGTTAAGTCATCCTTGGATCTGAGCGCGCGAGGCATCAAAAAGTTTTGTTGGGTCGTACGTTTGACCTCGCAATCTCTGATATGGCTGTAATGCGCCAAATTTTGGAAATGGTTGAGTTTCAATGTTGGGTGCATCTATTTCACATTGATGCACCTAAGGTGTATGAGGAGGAGGTACAAAGTTTCTTCGCTAGCCTCTTTCTAGTTGATACTGACCATGTTTGTGCTTTGGCCAATGGGGTGGACATCGTCTTTGATGTAAAATTGCTTGGAGAGATCTTAAAAGTTCCTACAGTGGGTGTGTCGATTGTAGGAGATATGTCTCAGTATAACTTCAGAAATGCAGTGGTAAAAGACAATGCTAACCAGAAAGGGGACCAGATCCATAAGAAAGCACTACTCCCTATTTACCAGTTGCTGTTTGAATTGGTTAACAAAGTCCTATTGCCTCGAGCTGAAAGAAGATCAATGACTTCTAAGTCTAACCTATTCCTGATGGAGCAACTAGACGGTTTCAATCCTATGAGTCTGCCTGCTATTATGATTAAAAACATGCAAAAGGTTGCCACCTTCAAGGACGGTAATCATGGCCTTCCCTATGGATTCTTGCTTACTCCAATGTTCAAATTCGTTAAAGTCCCACTGGGAATGGGTAAAGTAGGGACTCGAAAGCATATCTTCTCACAGACAACTTTGGAAGAGTGCGAGTGTGTGGAAAATTATGGGGGGTAGGAAGTACATCAACCGTTTCTCAGCTTATCAATGCCTAGAATAGTGTAGCTGAGGAAATTCGGTGGTTGAAGGCTAGGTGCTATCCTGGAAGGTCAGCAAGCCCGAGGGGTTCCGATGTCGAATGACGAAGTGGCTCATTTAACACAAGAAAAATGTTGATCTCAGGGCGCAAGTAGAGAACCTGAAATTAGAACTTCTCAATGAGCAAAAGTCGACAAACGCCCGAATAGACCTCATTCTCCAAACACTTGATGCAGCTACCAAGCCTTTTACTCCTAGTGCCCCCTAAGTACCCCTTCAGTGACCAGTTTTCTGGATATGTTTTTTTTTTTTATCTTTGTTGATGGTTTGGTGGATTTTTTTTTCTGTAGTTGGGATGAAACACTACTGCTCCTGTTAACAAGTCCAATGTTGCCTCATATTTTTTTCAAAAGCAAAGGCATATTAAATCTTTATTAATATCAATCCTTGTTTTATTATGTCAGTACTCTCTTTCTGTGTTCTATTCTCTATCATGATTGTGTGAACATATGTTGCATGAGTTAGATTAGCTATGAACTATTGTTACGATAAGGAGGAAAATAATACTCAGGGGGAACACATGGAGGAACTGGTTCTTACTGCTCTAACCATATGAACTATTGTTACGATAAGGCATAATATCAGAGGGGAACTTTGTGTTCCCTAATACTTCAAAACTGGTACTTACTGCCCTAATTCCACTCTCTAAATGTTAAGTTTGTCATCATCCAAAAGGGGAAAATTGATAGATTCTAAATACTCTTGACTTATGTTTTGATGATCTAACAAACTTACTATTAAGAAACAGATAGGGAACCTTACCTACTTGGACTGCTGCAAGCTTCAATAGATTCCAGCTAAAGGTGAACTGCTACACCTTTAGGAGCTAGGAACCCACACAAGGACCTGATACTCTTGTGGTTTCCTCATAGCAGTACAGAGTCAATTGGACACAACTGAAAATGAAGTGACTAACAATACTGTTTTTGTCGTACTGCATTGTCCGCCCACTTATTCTCTAACCAAACAAAGAACTCACATCATTTTATGTGATGTGATCAAGATGTACCCACAATGATTTGTATAAAAAACATCACTGAAAGGTTTCTGTTTCTTATTCAAGCTTCTTGCAAAAATAGAGAAATCAATCCTCACAAGCTTGAATAACAAGGTTGAACGCAACTACGGACCAGTTCCTAAAAGATAGCCTGTTGTTGTCCTAGTTGAGTTGTAACCTTATTATTGTACTTATTGTATGTCCTAAACTTCTTACCTAGAATGGTTTTATTAGGAATCTTCTTGTAAATCCGTAAACTCCTTGAGTTTATGTTGTGACTAGATTTAGTTATAAGGAAAAGTCTTTGTAATTGTAGAGTTACAAAGTGGCTTGTAGTGAGAGCATCACAAGTTAGAAAAAGCCTTTGTAACTAGGAAGTCACAAAGTGGCTTGTGGTAAGAGTACCAAAAGTTAGTTGAGTAAATCCTTTGCAATAAGAATAATTGCAAAGTGGCTTGTAATAGGTAGATTGCAAGTTAGTGAAGTTAAAAGCCTACAGGTGTAGGTCGTAGTTTTTTTATCCCCTTGTGTGGGATTTTTCCACGTAAAAATCCTCTGCCTTATTTACATATTGTTTTATTAACATTCTCAGTATAATCTTGTAGAGGACCAGGTACTCTACGGTTTGGTGGACCCATACAAACTAACGGGCTTCTTTGTGACAAGAAGACAAGAGAGATGATACACCTCCGATCGAGTTAGACCGAAGCCTAGATTATGAGGGTAACCTTGAGAAACAGGTAACTTCTATTTTGAGGGAATATAGGCTTCTTATTCCATTTTTTTGGAAACTTATGTTTTGGTATCCCAGTTGCAGAAAAAGATAGAGACGTCGAAGCGCCTTCGAGGCAAAGTCAACCAGGTCAATTCTGAATGCAAGGATTTGAAGGCACATGTAGATGTTCATTTTGCTGCCAAAAGGAACGCTTTGGCTAAGGCCTTTGCTCTCGAGATATAGCTTTGTAATGCTTGAGAAGGTGACTCAGTCCAGACGAGCAGAATTGCTAAGCTTGAAATAGATCTTTTAAAGCTGAAGGTCGAAGTCGTAAACGCTCGTCCCAAAGCTGAGGAGGTTCGATAAAAGGCTAATAAGAAGGTGGCCATTTATCTGAAAGATGCCGCCAAAGCTCGTGCGAAGTTGAGGGGGATTTTGAGCGAGAGAGGAGAGGCAATAAATATGCCCGGTGCAAATCCCGGAGAGAAACTCTCGAGGAGATTCATGGCAAGGGCTTCGATCTCTCGGAGGAGATAGAGCAGGCAAAGGCGGATGAGTTCGATGCCAAGTTCCTCATTTCCAATGATGAAGGTGGCGAGGAAGGGACCAGTGAGGGAGCTGGTCCCGTAGGG
Organism: Nicotiana glauca; assembly: GCA_026770625.1. Classification (NCBI taxonomy): domain Eukaryota; kingdom Viridiplantae; phylum Streptophyta; class Magnoliopsida; order Solanales; family Solanaceae; genus Nicotiana; species Nicotiana glauca. The sequence continues at coordinate 54,589 of MU721998.1, forward strand.
CTGATGGTGACATAGTCCCCGAGGGGAAAGTCTAAGTTCTTGAGGGTGGACTAGGTTTTTCTTTCTTGTTCTCTGTGTAGGGCTCGCTGTGGGAGTGGTGTAAGTGTACCTTTGTACTTTCCTTCATAATAACAAAGGAAATCTTTGGTTTTCCCTTTGTATGAATTTCCACTTATTTGTGTTTTTGTTTATGTTTTGAGTGTTGATGTTTGTCGATAATTAGTCCGATATGTTGGACTTTTAAGATAGGAACCCTTAGGTTATGCTTGATGAATAATTGATGATAGTTAACTGTTCAGGGCTCGATCCCCGAATCAAGTTTTGTCTCCGGCTCATTGAACCTTAGGTTTTCAATATACTGGCCCTTAGGCTCTTCCGTATTGGCCTTTAGGTTGGCCCTTAGGTACTTTTTAGATTGGGTCGATACGACCTCATATATGGGTGTAATTTTCCCCATTTTAGCTGAAGTTTTTATTATGCCTTTGCATGTTTTATGTTCGTCCGACTCTTCGACGACTCATATAAGAACCTCGATTATGAATCGATATGCGATGATAATCGGCTACCTCGGGAGGTTCTCGTGAAGGCTAATTTTTCGAAGCCTTTTGCTGAAGGTTGATTATCTCAAAGCCTTATCATTGTTTGGAGCTGATATGATTGAAGCTCCTTTGCTTATGTCGGGGTAGACTGATTAATCAATTTTTTTCGAAGTATTTTCAAAGTATTTGAAGGCGTTTAGTATTATAGCAACAGTCGGGCGTCTTCGAGTCGTGTTAGTTTGATCGTAGCCTTTATGTTTGGTCGTAGCCATTAGTCCCCGTGTGTGTTGACCTCGGTATCTATATCGAGGGTATGCCTTTTAAGTGGTCTTATAAGTTCGATATATAGTCTTGACCTTAATATTGGGGTTATGCCTTTTAAGGGTCTTATAAATTTGATGTTGCCTCGCTAAGGGCTTATGGGCTTGAAGTTGCCTGATTGAGGTCTTACAAGTTCGAGTTTTCGATGTCCCGATGAACTGACTGTTGATGGCAATCCCTAAGTGTTTGAGAGTTTCCGGCCCTTGAGTCGTCTTATGAGAAAGTAGTGAACTTTGTTGATGCACAAAGTGTTTAGATAAGCAAAAAGGCTTCCTCGATTATTTGATATATGCGTACATGTTTTTGTCTTCGGAGGCCCATTTATTCTACATGACACGCATCATTCGATTGTTTGGCCCAATATATCATTCTCCTATCGGGGTCCTTCTAGGCGTAATTGAGTTTTTGGAAGAGACAACCTCCTGGGGCGATGCCCCCTAGTATTTGAGGTTGATTGAAAAGAAGACTTGAATACTTGACGAGTTCTCCTTAGGTAGCATATGGATGTTGCTTCGTTAAAAACCTCACCGATAAAACCCATTCGGGATAAAATCCAGTCTAAGGGAAAAAGAGCACAACGCATGCTTTAAATCCAAGTTCTTCAAGCTGAGAGGTGCTTCGATTCCTCTTAATTGGACACTTACAATAAGTTAGTACAAAACATAAATAAAAAGGGAGAAGGTCGTACCTTAGCACTGATAGCGTTAGAGCTTCAATCTATTTTTTATTGCTTGCTCCGCAGATGCGACACTGTCCTTTATCTACTCATTCGGGTGTAACCAAGAATGTAGGTTATGGTTGCAATTTGTTTGTTTGCTTATCTTTTGGCTTCTTCGATGCAGAGGGCATAGATGTCGGCGCTGCGTCGCGCACCAAGAACATCTCTCTTGCTGCATGTTGTTCCCCGTATACTGCTTTTACTCCATCCTTTGTTGGAAACTTCATCATTTGATTAAGGGTCGAGGGTACTGCCCTTATACTGTGTATCCATTGCCTTCCAAGTAAAGCATTGTATCTACACCTTCGATGACATGAAACTTGGTATCTTGGATTGTATCGGCTATGTTGACTGGGAGGATGATCTCCCTATTTGTTGTCTCGCTCGCCATGTTGATCCATTGAGGACTCAAAAGGTGGGTACGATCTGGCCGAACAGCCCGAGCTACTCCACCACTCTCGACCTAATTATGTTGGTCGAGCTACCTGGAACCACGAGTACACATTTAATCTGAATTTTCTTCGAAAGAAAATAAATTACCAGTGTGTCATTATGAGGTTGAGACAAAGTCTTGATGTCCTCTTCGCTGAATGTGAGAGCATCCTCTAGTATGTAACTCCGAGTTCGCTTTTCCCTGGTGATGGATATTTTTGTCTATTTGAAAATGGGTTCTTGCGGGGCGTCGTCCCCTCCAAAGATCATGTGGATGCCATGGTATGGCTCTTCTGGTTCATTTTTTCTGTTCTCCTCTATTTCCCGAAATTGGTTTTTAGCTCGGTCGCTGAGGAAAAGGTGCCCTTCACAGATCAATCGGGCTACCTCTTCTGGAATTTGTCTACAATATTCGGTCCTATGACCGTGGGTACCGTGATATTTGTACATCAAGTTAGGGTTCCTCTGTGAAGAGTCTGATAGTATGGGTTTTGACCACCTAGTATCTTTGATTTTACCTATGGCCGATACGATATCTGAGACATCAATGTTGAAGTTGTACTCAGATAGTCGGGGTGCCTCTGCTGGCCAAATGTGCCTATCAAAACCGACTTTACTCATGAGTCCCCAAGAATTTTGACCATCCTTCGATCACCTCGAGGTATATTATGCCTTGGCGGGTTTCTTCGATCTTCTACATACGGCTGGTAGCTTTCCTTGTTTAATCTTGGCTCCCCTTCTATAAACCTTTGTTCCTTCGTTAAGAGCTTGCTAGGATATACTAAGCCTGAAGGGGCTCCCAGTTGGTCGTCTTCGACCCTAATTTTTGACTGATACCTATTGTGCACATCCGTCCAAGTTATGGCGGGATATTCGACCAAATTTTGTTTTAGCTGCTTCGAAGCTACCGAGCTTCGTTCGTTCAAGCCCTGAGTGAAGGCATGTATTGCCCTGTCATTGGAGACTGATGGTAATTCCATTTGCTTCATCTGAAAATGAAATACGAATTCCCTTAACATCTCGTTCTCTCTCTGTTTGATTTGAAGACATCGGCCTTCCTGGTATTGACCTTGATGGCACCAGCGTGTTCCCTCACAAAAGAGTCTGCCAACATGGCAAATGAGTCTATCAAATTTGGGGGTAGGTTGTGGTATCACATCATGGCCCCCTTCGATAATGTCTCTCCAAATTTCTTCAATAGGACTGACTTTGTCTTGTCATCCCTTAAGTCATTTCCTTATACAACACAAGTGTTAGCGGTGATGTGCTTGTTAGGATCTGTGGTCCCGTTATATTTTGGGACATCGGGCATCCTGAACTTCTTTGGGATGGGCTTTGGAGACGCACTTGGTGGGAATGGTTTATGTATGAACTTCTTTGAATCTACGCCCTTCAGGGCGCACCCGGGATCTGATCGACCCTCGAGTTATAACTCTCCACTCTTTTATCGTTATCCTCTATCTTCTTTTCTTTTGATTTAATTTTTTTGGTGAGGTCATCGAGCATCTTCATAATAGTGGGGTCTGTTACTGACCCGTTGTTGCTCGATCTCTCTAGTACTTGCTCGACTCGAGGAGCTGTTTCCGGTGCTACTGTGCTTGGGGTTCTTTGGTGGCTTTGTAGCTGAGCATATAGCCACCTGTTGTGCTTGCAATATTTCAAAAATGGCTTGAAGACTAACATCTCTTTCCCCACCATGCACACTCTCGTTGTTATGAGAGCTCACATCGACATGCATAGTGTTCCGTGAGTTTACGTCGATAGGGAGTTGTGCTGGTTCTACCCTTGGGTTTTGTGGTGCTACCCCTGGGTTTTGCAGTGGTATACCGGCATCTACACCGTTCTCTCCATGAAGCTCAACACCGTCGTTTTCGTGTGCATATGATGAGTTAGACATTTTTTATCTCAAACCAAAGATTCTTGGACAAGAAAAAGTGTGAAGAATAACTTATGATTTAAGAAAACTAGCACCAAAACAATCACTATTATTTTTAGCCCCACGGTGGGTGTCAAACTATTTACCTTGAAAATGGTAACTACAATCATATTTGATTTTGTGGTTCTAAATATACGTGATTTATCTTAATACTAGTTGTTACACAATAGATGCTAAATTTTAGTAAAGAAAATAAGAAATGCAAACCAATAAGGTTGCAAGGTTGGGCCTCGAGCTAGCTAGAGCAGGGCCTCGAGGTCTAGACGGGCTAATAGCTACAAACGATCGATGAAGAATCAATGATAATGAGAGCCTTAAAGATGGCCTTCTGCGGTTTAATGATGAGCAATAAATGAAGAACAATGAAAGAATAAACAATAAATGTAAAGAACAATAGTGTTAGCAAAGAGAGCAGAAGGAAAAAGATGATTACCGCATTAAACACCGCGAGATCTGCAGGTGATTTGGCAGGAGTGGCAACTCCGGAGCTCTCCGAGATGAGTTAAAGGAAAGAGATGATGAGTTGGAGAAAGTTAAGCATCCTCGAGGGATTGATAGAGATATGGAGGAAGAGCTCGAGGTGAGGAAAGGGGTCAGGGACCAATGTGTGGACCTTCAGGGCCAAGTGATTTCTCTACGGGCTGAGATCGAGCAATGTATGATCCGGGCCGTTGCTCCAAGTGGCAAGGTTGTCGAGAATATGGCGTATTTGGAGAAGACCGAGTTGGATCGGCTGGGGGCATCAACAAAAGTGGAGGCTTTGGAGGCCGCAATCTGCTTTTTTCAATCTGAGAAGGAAAATTATTTGGAGACGGCCAAGTCGCCGTCCTCGAGGCTGAGAAGGTGCAGTTGTCGGCTCAGCCGTCATCTTCTCATACTTCTACTTTCCCTAATATTTCGCGGGATTTATATGAGAAGTGGATAGGCCCAGTTGGATATATTCAGAGATCTGATGACGGCGGACAAAGTTTCGAAGGCCAACTTTGAGGATGCTCGCACTAAGGCGCGTACAGCTCGGATCGCTTGTGGCTATGACCCCGATACACCAGAGGCTGGTGATGTTGGGGGAGATGTGGATGGGATTGTGTAGGATGCCTAGTACCGGGATGAATATCCCGACGGCGATGGTGGAGAGACAGATGGAGATGGTGTTGTTGGGTTAGGTGGCAAGTAGTCAGTTTTTCTTTCTTTTTGCTTGTAACTTTTGTACATGCATTTGTGGGCATCTGTTCTGGCCTTTTTAAAGAATATATTTGAAGTATGGAATGTCATTTTCGTTGTTCGTATCTGACTCTTTTTCCTTCTGTTCGGGCTTGTATGCTTTTTTCTTTTGTTTTACCGTTTGGTCGCTTTAGTCGTAAAAACTTAGTTTATGTGTGTTGAACGAGGTTGAAACAATATTTAGCTTTGGTCATGGCCGGGGGCCATTAGGTGTTAATTCAAATGAGGTCGAATGACATTTAGTTAATTCGAACGAGGTCAAATGTGAGTTGATTCGAGCGAGGTAGAATGCCACTTTGTTCGAGCGAGGTCGATTGTGAATTAATTCGAGCGAGGTTAAATGTCATTTAGTTAATTATAACGAGGTCAAATGTGTGTTTAGTCGAGCGAGGTCAAATGTCACTTAGTTAATTCGAACGAGGTCGAATATGAGTTTATTCGAACGAGGTTGAATGTTATTTAGTTAATTTAAACAAGTTCAAATGTGAGTTTATTTGAACGGGGTCGAATGTCAGTTAATTTAAATGAGATCGAATATGAATTAATTTGAGCACGATCGAATGTCAGTTGATCCGAACGAGGTCAAATGTGAATTAATTTGATCGAGGTCGAATGTCACTTAGTTAATTCGAATGAGGTCTAATGTGAGTTAATTCGAGCGAGGTCGAATGTAACTTAATTGTGGTTGAGGGCTGAGGGCCGAGGGCCGAGCGGGTGTTGATTCGAACAAGGTCGAATGTAACACGTGTTTAGTTGTGGCAAGTAGGGGTGGGCATAAAATCCGAAAAACCGAATTCCGAACCGGACCGAATTAATTCGGTATTTCGGTCTAATTCGGTATTGAAATTTTGGTATTTCGGTACGGTCCTCGGTATTAGAAATTTGAAATTTCGATATACCGAAATACCGATTTTTTAATTACATTTTCTTATATATTGCCCCAATCCAGTCCAGTCCAGTAGTCCACTGGCCGTCTGCGGTCTGCCCCAGTCCATCGCCCTGCCCACTTAAAATAATTTTAATTCCAACAATAGCCCATCGCCCCAGCCCACTCTAAAATAATTTGAATTAGGGCTAATTCATATAGACGACGATAGTCAGACTGAATACTGTGAGTAGGCGATTAGGGCATTAGGCGATTTCCGAGCTCGATTCGATTCCTCACTCACAAATTCCAGGCAAACGAATAGTCGACGACGCTGTTGCAGCTATTCCGAGCTCGATTCGATTTTAATTTTCGAAGGTATATTTCGTTTTTTTTTTTGTTGTACTGATAGACAATAGACTGAAAACTTACCATCAGACATGATTGACCAGTATAATCATTAGCTCAGAAGTATGATGTGATGATCTATACACATTCTAATTACTCTAAGCTATAAACATATGAACTGGGATTTTATGATTCTTAAAGGGCAAAAAGAAGAGCAGGGGCATGACCATTTTGAAAATCTAGTAAGATAAGTATTAATGTTTGCTTAAATTGTAGAATTATTAATGTTTGCTTAAATTGCTTAAATTAGACAACTGTAGTAGCAGTGACATATCCGGATTAATGTTTGCTTCACATGAATAACAAGTCACCCTTAGCCACAAGCAACGGGAACGAACTCATTAACATATATTCTTTTGTTTGTTTGATAAGTACACTATCTTACTAAAATGCAGTTTGATTTCAGTATTTTAGTTAGCTTTTAGCACTTGGTTCTTAATTTATGTTTATATTTGTTTAATTTTGTATAAATGACAGGTACAAGTAGAGTAAGTGATGTTGGTTCAAGTGAAAGTTTACCTATTACGGTAGATAGTAACACCAACACCATTGATACTCAAGATTCCAAGAAAAGGAAAGCAATGCAACCTAGGTCTGACGTGTGAACCATTTTGATAAATTTAAGAAGCTGGTGTTTTTGTTAAGGGATGTTGAGGGATAAATTTAAGAATTAAGATGGTTTTTGTTGAGGGATGCCCTCTCTGTTTTTGTTGCACTATGTTTAAGTGTTAAGACTGTTGTAGTTGGCTAGTTGCATTGTGTTTAAGTGTTAAGTGTTATGACTGTTGCATTCTTAAGTTAATTCTGCTGCATCTGTTAATTTTGTTAAGATTGCTGCGTGCATGCATCTGTTGCACCTTGATAATTTATTGTTTTTAACTGGTTGGTTAAGACTGCTGCATCTGCATCTGTTAATTGGTAATGCAGCCAGTAGATGAGCTATTTAGGTGTTGCATCTGTTGCATCTGGTTTGAAAAGTGTGTGATATTGTTTATTATGAACGTTGTGACTAGCTAGAGCTGCCCAGTTGAAATGAATTTTTGTGTGATGAATGGTGTTGCTTTCCTAATCATTTGATATTGTTTGGTGAAAAGAGTATCTAAGCTTGGTTTGGTGCCTATGTTTGGAGTTATCTTTGTTATTGCCTTATTGGTTGGCAAGTACCAGTTGTCCAGTTCCATGCTCGCAAGACCATTTTATTATTTTGTGCCTTATTGATTGCCTTAGTGGCTCTGTCATTTTATCATCGCCTGCTTTTGAGCAGCATGCAAAACATATTCTTTTTTACTATTTTTGAGCAGCATGCGAAATATTACTAGTGTAAATTCACCAGCCTCAATTGGTTCTGACACTGAAGTGCAACAATCTGGATGGGTCTTGGTTAAACCGATACCGTACCAAAACCATACCGAACCAAAATAAGAAATACTGAATCGTACCGAAATAATTTGGTACGGTATTTGGTATACACAATTGATAAATCGAATACCAAAATACCGAACCGAAATTCTTAAATACCAAACCGAAATACCGAATGCCCACCCCTAGTGGCAACGGACCGGATAGATATTGAGGCAATGTTGCTCTCATGAAAATATGGGCAAACTTTATACATTTGTATTTTGCTTATATACTTGGAGAAATTTGCATGTTCTTCGGTTTGGCGTTCCAGTCCCAGTCTATTTATTCCCTTCATTGGGTGACCTAGAGACGTGTTGATAGGTAGGGCAATGAACTGACTATCTGGTGCCTTCTCCCATATGTATTTCAACTCAAAGCGTCTCGTTTGTCGCCTCATTAAAAACCTCCTTGAGAAAACCCAATTGGGACAAAACTCAAGTGAGGGAAAAAGAGTACAACTTGGAGGATACTTTTTCTTAAAAGTTGAAGTACTTGAGGTGTGTGATATTCCAGTTGTTTAATAGTAGTTTTCCTTCCATTGTTTCTAGTTGAAATGACCCTTTATTTGTTGTTGCCGTGATTTTGTATGAACCATCCCAATTTTCTCCTAGTTTGCCTTCACGCAGGTCTTTGCTTGCTTGTGTTTTGGCTTTTAGCACGTAGTCCTTGACTTTGAGTTGTATGATCTTGGCATTTTTGTTATAATAGTGTTTTGCCTGTTGTTTTTTGGCGATCATCTTTATGTAGGCCATATCTCTCCGTTCTTTGGCTTCATCAAGCTCTTTCCTTCTACTTTCATCGTTCGCCGGCCCACTCTCATGGGAGTATCTCAAATTGGGTTCTCCGACTTTGACTGGTATTACGACATCAGTCCCATACACTAATAAGTAGAGTGTCTCTCCTATTCTCATCTTTATCGTTGTGCGGTAGGCAAAAACACTTATGATATTAGCTTTGGCCACAGTCCCTTGGCGATCTCAAGATTTTTCTTAATGATATTCAGTGTTGATTTATTGGAGGATTCCACTTGCCCATTGCCAGTGGGGTGGTACAGTGTGGAGAGTATTCTTTTGATATGCCACTTCTTACAAAGTTCAGCGACCTTTTTTCTAGTAAATTGGGGTACATTGTCACAACTGATCTCTTTGGAGAGGCCGAAGCGACATAAAATGTTTTTCTATATAAAGGTGATCTCTTCCTATTCGCGTACCTGTGCAAATGCTCCTGCTTCTGTAGAGAGGAGACCGACGATTCAATTCCCCACTTGATGAAAGCCAAGGGGAAGTGACCGAGTGGAGGTGCTCACCCGCTTGATGGATCATTGGGATGTATTTTTAGCATTGCTTGCATTTTTCACGAAGTCTGTGGCCTCTCTTTCCATAGTAGGCCAGTAAAAACTGCATGTATGAGACATCTGACCAGAGCTCGATTGCCGAAATGAGCCCTGTAGTGGTCTTCGTTGACTTCTTCGAGGACATACAACATTTGATTCGGGCCTAAGCATTTCGCTAGGGGACCACCATATGTCCTTTTGTATAGGTCGTTGTGAATGATGTTGTACCTGGACGCTCGCATCCGAAGCTTCTTAGCTTCCTTTTTATCATCTGGAGTACGCTATCCTACAAGTATGTAACAATACGGTTGAGCCAGCCCCAAGTTAGATTTATAGTCCTTACCTCGATTTGATCTATCGATGAGTGGAGGAGGGTTGACCACATTTCCTTCTCCGGTTATGCTTATAGTGGTTGTCGCTAATTTGGTGAGGCCGTCTGCTTCGATATTTTGTGCTCGAGTGATCTGATCGAGTTGGCATTCATCAAACTTGGGAAGTATTTTGTAGATCTCGGCCTGGTATATTTGCAACATTTGCTCTTTAATCTGGAAAGTCCCTATGACTTGGTTGACGACCAGTCTCTCCTCGTACCTGAGTGCTAGCCTTAATCCTGCAATCACGGCCTCAAACTTGGCACCTTATGGATTGGCGAATCACTTTGCTTGTCAAGATTTCTAGAACAAGTCCCAGTCCGGACCCTAACGTATTAGAAGCATCGTCGGTGTACAAAATCTTTAGATTTTGTGTTTGTGGAGAAGCGTGGGCGGCTTCTTTTTGACTTCGTGCATTATGTTTGCGCTGAAATCGGCATGGACTTGTGATTTTATCACTGTTCGCGGTTGATATGTGATATCATGCTAGCTTAATTCTATAGCTCAGGCTTATGCAAAATGCTTCTCAAGGGGAAAGTTGTGACTACCGAGATGGGGTGGCACTGAAAGTAAGGTTTAAGCTTTCGTGAAGCTACGACCAAGGCCAGAGCCAATTTTTCAAGGTAAAGGTACCTCGTCTCGGCATCGATTGAGGTTTTGCTAATGTAATAGATAGGAGATTGTGTACCTTTGTCTTCTCGGACTAGGACCGCACTCACCACCACTTCAGATTCGGTGAGAGCAACGATGGTGATGACAGGTAAGCCTTTAACTCTTTTGGGGCTTGGATGCACTCGGAAGTCCACTGGAGGCATTGTCCTTCTTGAGTACACCGAAGAACTTGTGGCATCTATCTGATGATCACGAGATGAATCTCTATAGGGCGGCTATACAACCAGTCAACCTCTGAACCTGTTGTTTGCTGGTTATGTGCTCTGGTATTCCTTCTATGGCTATTCTTTGGTTGGTGTTGACCTTGATACCTCGTTGCGATACTAGGAAGCCCAAAAATTTTCCTAAGGTCACACTGAATGCATACTTTTCTGAAATTAGCTTCATTCCACACCTCTTTAGTATATCGAAGGTTCTTTCAGGTTGTCGATGTGATCTTCTTTCCATTTGGACTTTACCAACATATCGTCTACATAGACTTCCATGGTCTTGCCGAGTTGATCTTTGAACATTTTTGTCACCAACCTTTGGTATGTCGCCACTCATTTTTTATTCGAAAGGCATAACTCTGTAACAGTATGTTCCTTGATTGGTAATAAAGGTAGCCTTCTCCTGATCCTCCTCTTCCATGAAGATCTGATTGTAGCATGAGTAGGCATATAAAAAGCTCAGTAGTTCATGCTCGGTCGTTGCTTCAATGAGCCAGTAGAGTGAGGTAGTGGGAATGAATCCTTGGGGCATGATTTGTTTAAATCTATAAAGTCCATGCACATCTGCCACTTTCCGTTCTTCTTTTTCTCCATGACCACATTAGTGACCCATTGTGGGTATTTTGATTCCCTTATGGAACAATTTTCCAGTAATTTTTTGACCTCCTCGCGGGCTGCATCGTTTATTACGGAATTGAACTTCTACCTAACTTGCCTTAATGGGGGTGGAGCAGGTCAACATTCAACGTGTGTATGGCGAGCTCCTTCGAGATACCTGGCATGTCTGCATGGGAAAAATCAAACAAGTCTGCGTTAGCAGTTAAGAATTGATGGAACTTAGCTGGTTCTTGCAGCCGATGCAGGCTTTCTTGATGTGATTGTTATCATCAAGTTGGATGGGGTCAAGGTCCTCTATGGTTGATCCCGACGCCTCTACTATTTTGGAATCTCTGATGACGTCCTCTTTTTCATCATAGCTCGACCTCGACCCGGTTAATTGCTATGCTTTTTTTGCTTTGCCCTTCATTTTTTGGGCGGTTGTGCAATTTAGGGAGATGAGGTAGCATTCTCGAGATGTGTGTTGTTCTCCTTGTATGCTGAATATTCCCCACGAGGTTGGAAATTTGATTACTTGGTACAACATGGAGGGGATAGCCTCCATGACGTGTATCCAGGTTCGACCTAATATGGCATTGTACGCAGTATCCTGGTCCATGATGTGGAGTGTGGTTTCTAGAGTGACGCCATCGGCCAGGCCAAAGAGTGTGATTACTCAAGACGTTCATTCAACTGCATTGTTAAAACCTGTTAGCGTGATGCAGTACGACTATATCTTATCCTCGAGTTTCATTTGTACAAGTACTCGATGGTGAATAATACACGCACTGCTCCCATCGTCCACCATAATGCATCTTACATCTATATATAATATTCGCAAATTGATAACAAGGGCATCATAGTAAGGGAAAACCAAACCGTGGGTATCTGACTTATCGAAGATGATACTTTCTTCGAGTTCGTCATACCGTTCATGAGCGATAGACCATTTGAGCTTGTGGGTTGTGGTGGCTTTTAAGGTGTCCCCCCCCCCCCAAATGATCATCTGAATGGTGCGAGTTGCTGAGGGTGGTTTCAGCGGTCCCTGGTGTTGTTCACGTCCTTGGGAAAATTTGGTCCTCCCTTGGTTGCTCAGCAATTCTTTGAGGTGTCCTTGGTGAAGCATGTTTACGACTTCCTACGTTAGAGCGATGTAATCCTTAGTTTTGTTACCTCACTCTTAGTGGAACTCGTAGAGGGCATTTGACTTTCTGGTGCTTGGGTCTGACCTCATCTTTTGTGGCCACATCACTTTTGGTCCGAGCTTCTCCAACGCGTAAACTATTTCTGAAGGCGACACACAAGAATTGTGAGCAGATAACAAGGAGACATACCTCTCTCGTTCCGGTAAGTACATGTCCTAGGTCTAGATGAGCCTTCTTCGTGGCGTCAGGGAGGCATGATAGCATTTCTGATATACGGATGATGCCTTTCTCGGTTGGGTCGTGGAGCTGGAAGATCCCTCTTGGCATTATTTTTTCGATCCTTCCTGGATTCAGCCTATTCTGAGGTTAACCGATGGGTAGGCCCATTCAAGTTGTCTTTGTCAGCACGGACCTCGGCACAGTAGGCGTTATGTATTTCATCCCAACTGGTTGGAGGATATTTCATAAGCCGGATTAATAATTTTCTTCTCGCCCTCGAGCCATTCCTATTCAGCCCATTTTGGAAAGTTGTTATGGCCATTCCTTCCATTACGTTTGGTAGAGTCATTCTTACTCGATTGAATACAGCAAGGAAGTCCCTCAATCCCTCTCCAAGTGACTGTTTGATGGAGAATATGTCGCTCACTCTTGCCTCTTCCTTTTTGTCCCTAGCATGGGCTGTTACGAACTTGTCGGCTATCTCTACAAATGTTTCAATGGAGCACGAGGGCAGTTGTGAATACCAAGTTAATGTTTTCCCGATGAGGGTCTCGCTGAACATTTTCAACAAGATGTAGGACACTTGTTCTTTGATGAGGTCATTACCTTTTACAACGGTGACATAGTGAATCATGCGATCTTCGGGATCGGTCGTGCCATCATATATTTTCATATAGGGCGGCATTTTGAAGGTCTTTTGGTATGACATGCGGGGCAGCTTTGTCGCCGTATGTTTGCCCAACCCGACCAGCATCTCTTTTTGGAAAGAGTTTTGGGGCACCGGTATTTTGTCGACTCTTTCTTGGTGCTCTCTCATTTTGTCCCTGAGCATTTTGTTTTCATTTTCCATTTCTTCCATCTTCCTCATAATGGTTGTGAGGGTGTTATCACCTGCAATATTAACATTGTGAGTGATACCTGTTACTGGAGGGAGAGGGTCGTGTTGCTCAGTCATTATCGGTGCAATGCAAATCCTTGCATTTTCTCTAATCGCCTCATGGGCGGGCTTGTCAAGGATGCTAGCCAGCATGTTTGTCAGCCAAGCCTCAAGTAGTTTTTTCGCTGCTGGTGGCGCCTCTTCCATCGTGGACATGGAAGCTGTGGGACGTTGTGATACTGTCGTGAGGGAGGGGCGACCCACCTCGCCTAGGAGAGGCGTTAGGCGTTACATCTTCACCTTCTGATTCAGAAACCTCATTGATGGTGTTCAAGAGGTTTATAGTGATATCGGCCACTGCCTTCATTTTTTTCCTCTCCATTACCTGTCATGTCTGATCCGTGTGTACAAGTAAATAGGGGTTTTCCCCCCTTTTTTGTGAACTATGCTATTTATAGATCTAGAAGAAACTAAATTTAACTAGGAAATTCTCAAAGACGACGCCAAATTGTTTGACCAAACACGTAAATCTTGGGCTAAACAAATTATTTTTATATAATAAGGGGTTAAACCTAGTTAATAATAATATCCCTAGACTATAATTGGTTTTCAAAAATAACGTAGAACAATTTTGGTGGGGATTAAATGCAGTGTGCATTTAATATTCCAAACGGTTTGAGTAATGAGAGATAAATATCAAGTAGTAAATAACAACAAAAGGCATTAACGTAAAAGAAATAGAATGATTCACCCAATATTGAATGAGGTGTGTGATTTTTTTTTCTGACAATGATGAATGATAGACAAATCCTTGAATGTTGGATATATTATCGGATATGGTGGAAAAGTATTAAATAATGGATGATAGAATCTTAATGAAAAGGTAATGTTTGTATCTTTTCTAGAGAGAGAGAGAGTCTTCTTCTCAAAAAGTGTTCTTTTTCAAAATGAATATAACATCTTTCTCGTTTATCTCTTTTTCTATTTATATGAGACGTACCACCAGTCAACCCTAAAAGTATAAGTACAAAGAATATTCAATGGAATATTCTCCCAAATATCGTATCAACGTTATACTATCACACCTCCTTTTTACACACCTACCCCGAAGGATAATGTGTAAGGGAGTTTTTCCATCTAAAGTGACATTATTCGAAATGGGATTATTTGTTCATTTCAGAGTCGCCATTTGGGATAGGTTTGGCTTTTGGTGTCCCAAGTCACCAGTTTATCTTGAATCCCAAATCGAGGAAATTTCGACTTCCCGAATGGAGTCTGCGTACCAGAAATTCTAAATAAGGAATGTTGTTGACCCGAGGAAAGGTGTTAGGCACCTCCGTATCCCGTGGTTCTATCACGGTCGCTTAAACTATTATCATTGGTCTATTATCTTATTTTAATACATGTTTCAACCTCTAATGCAATTTTAAATTATTTATCGCATTTAATTAATTTTAAAGGAAATTGAACGTCGTTTAAAATATGTCTTTGGATTGTATCACATGAAATGCACCCGCAATCCGAAACACATTTTATTCAACATTTAGGATTTGGATTTGGGTCACATGAAATGCACACCCGAGTTTAAGAAGGTAATATTATTAAAAACGCGCCTAAAAGCAACTAACGTATTTTAACTTTGCGAGGGCCATGGAAACTTTGCTAAATGACATGCCTCGAATTCTAAGGATTTAACAAGATTGATTAAACGAGGGTCATGCAATTGTCATTCTTTTTAGTTCTTGTTTTCCAATTTCCATTTCCATGACGATTCCAACGTGGGAATTTACATATAGCATTTGAATAGCAGCAAGCATAATAGTCATTAACCATGTTAAACGGGCACTACAAACTACTAACGGTTCCAATGTCAGAAACTCTGCTCTAAATGCACCGAGTTAGATAATTACTTCAACAAGTATCAAGCAATGCTAGAACAAATTCATAACAAAAGTTGCTATACCAATGAACTAATAATTAATAAGGTCCTGCTCTAACAAGTTCTACATTCTTCTGCTACTCAAGTGAATACTAGTAAATCCCAAGAGGAAGGGAAAGGGATATTCCAGCGCACCTCAAATTCAAAGACTCAAGAATGTTTATGAAAAGATACACTAGCTACGGGTTAATAATTTAGAGGAAAACTAGATATAGCTTTAAGTAACAGGTTAAAACTTGGCCACCCTATTAAACTTTTACTTATTTAACCCAAATGTCCCTTACATCTTAATAACATCATAGAAAATCTCATCAGAAAGTCAACACATTCTTTCAAATTCGATTTTTCCATAAGTGTCTCGATTGCATCAAAATTCTTGGCCATTGCTAAGTTTATGACAAACACATTAAAAATGGCCTCAAACAAAACAGAAAGTTCGAATCATGTTCCCAAACAATGGATCAACATTTCATAGAGAAACAACAGAATTTATTCATATTGGCCAAACAAAAATAAATGAGTCCGCAAGCAAATACCTGACTATGCGAGAACCAGCTTAAAGGACCGGATAAAGACGAGATACAGAGATTTGAAACTCAGCAACCAATGTAGTCCAAATCGATAAACAAGCAGCTCACCTACAGCTCTTAATAACCTCATATACAAGCAATCTTCACAAAATTGTCCTTGAACCAGGTTGCATTTGCAGCAATGAGTTCGATGACCAAGAGTTTTTCGTGGTGTTGATGACAAGTTTTTCCAAAGACTGGTCCAGCTCAAATCAGCGGCACCCAACATTTCATCATGCTCGTCCGTGTAAATCTCTGGCTTTGACCCATCCTCCCTTAACAAATTATGTTTACCTTCCAATAATATATCAACTTCGACAGATGCACTTCCGAATAGCTAAGTGAGTGTCACGTTCTGCAACATTGAACGAGGGTAGCAACAAGACAGCAACGAGAAACAGTACAATAATGACGCGAATCAGCGGACAATGAGTGGCGATTCCATGGCTCCAAAATAACTTTTATATACGAAAATTTACGGAATACACAAATGGAACTTCGACGAGAAAAACTCAACCAAACCAAAACAGTAACGAGGAGATCAGTGGAGCAGAAATCAGTAGGTACAGCAACAACAAAACTTCAAACAGCTTGATCGGGTCAGTGCTTTGGACTCAGGTCAGGCGGGTTTGGGTAGGGAGAGTGGTTATTGTGTTTGGTTTTAGCTAAATTTGGGTATAGGATTTGGCCAAATTCAAATTAAACTCTTTTTCTAATTTCCTTTCTTTTATTTTTCAAATTTTTCCTTTTATTTTAATTAAAATCCTACAAATTAAAAATCGTAAATTATCCAAAAGTGTGAAATTACACTAATTAACAATTATAAAAATTATAACAACTACTTAGTCCTAAATTAAAAGAAAAAATCAATAAAAGGAAAAAGTGTAAAAATGAAGTATTTTTTGTAATTTTCAATTTTTTTATAAAAGAAGTAATTACAAATTAATCCTAAAAATATAAAGATAAGGCTTAAATGCCATGCGTAATATTTTTGGTATTTTTTATGATTTGAATAAAAATTAAACAAGCAAGAAAAATATAAGCAATTAATAAAAATATACAAAATTCCTAAAAATGGCAAATAATTAATAAAAAATTTATTTTCTTAGATTTTGTAGGAGTATTTCGTATAGGGCAGAAATCACGTGCTTACAGCTGCCCCTCTTTGCTCGGAAACATGAAGAATTTTCGGGCAAAGATAAAGTGAGCAATATGAGGGGGGTTTGCCCGTTTGAAACTCCATGTGAAGCATTTTTTGAAAGAGTCTGACCGAACCTTGTTTCAGAGGTTGCCTACATATCCTTGGCTATAAAGGAATTAGGTCAGTGTAGTCTTGGAAGTTTTGGTAGTTGGGACTATCGAAAAGCTGTGATTTCACTGTTGCTGCTGCTGTTTCTGCTTGCTGAGCTCCTTATTACACCAAAATGAAAAATAAAAAGCTAAACTAAGTGAAGCCTATCAACTACGAGTTACAAGATTCCTATCTATAAATCTGTTGAAGCTTGATCTTGAGTCTTAGCTGGTTCTTGCTGTAGACTCTGATCTGAATCTTGATGCTCGTCAGTTGTAGGTGTTGGTTCTTTCTTTAGCTTTGGATCAAGGCGGGACATGCGAAACTTGTGACTTCAATCGTATCTTGAGCAGTCCGCATCCTTCTCCACTTCATCATTTTGAGTTTACCTCTTTTTTTCGTTCTTTTTGTTCTTTTCTTTATTTTGGATTGAGAAAAACGTATCTTAATGCCTGAAAGTTGGATAGGATGGCCCTTACGTAAGGATTATATTGCCCCCAATTTTTATGAAA